>PVLD010013386.1:0-15213 GCA_004027595.1 Dinomys branickii | reverse complement strand
ATTCACTTAGTTTTGAGCATAACACTCAGCAAACTAGTTGCCCTTTGAATTTAGCCTTCTCACATGTAAATGGAAAAATTAACACCCATGCATAAGTGTTCTCAGGAGAGTTCCTGTGTTAAGCAAATTTTGCAAATTGTGATGGACAAGCTGAGCATAATGGTGCATACATGTAATCCCAGCAGTGAGGAGGCTGAGGCAGGAGGATGGCTGAGAGTTTGAGCCTAGGCTACATAGTGAGTTCAAGGCCAGCCTGAACTGCAGAGAGGGATCCTGTCTCAAGAAAACCAAAGTAAATAAAAGAAAAATAAAAATAAATTCATGATGGACACATAGATGGCCTCATCTTTTTTTCTGCCAACATCTGCTTAAGAACATTAGGAACTTATCACATTCCAATGGCACAGAGAAAAACGAAACAGAATATGTGAGTCCTTGTATAGAGATGAGCCAGACAATAAGCACTAAAACAGGGTTTGGAAGTTGGACACCTGCCCCACGTACTTTTCTCATCACTGAAACAAAATACCTGACATCCAAAGTTAAAGGAGGAAAGGTTTATTGAGCTCAGTTTGTAGAGGTTTCACTCCATGGTTGGCTCCAAAGCAGGGTGGCACGGCAGCGGGGCGTGGCAGAGGAGAAACAGCCCACAGCACGCAGGCAGGCAAGAGCAAGCAAGGGACGTTAGCTCTTTCTGTGCCTTTTGTCTTATTCAGACTACTTAGGGTGGGTAGTGCTCACACCCTTAATCCTGGTGCCCTTGAGTCTAGCACTGCACCATGAATCAACTCCAGCATCACACATTCTAGATCGAGTCACCTGAGAAAAAGCCCCACCTATGACCGCATAGGCTTTGAGGGCACATCCAGACACAAGGCATCACAACACCCAACCTCTGAGCAGAGGGACACAGAAGCAGTAGCAATGTGATGGTCATAACAATCACAGCAAGCAGTGCTCTAGACTATTTATTGAGTAAGGAAAAGAGGCTTGTTCCTCCCTTTTTGCTTTTTTTTTTTTTTTTGGTCTTTTTGGGACAGAGTTTCATAGGGTTTCAAGCTGCCCTTGAACTTTGTAGCCCAGGCTGGCCTCGAACTCAGAGCAATCCTCCTGCCTCAGCCTCCCAAGCACTGGGATTATAGGGATGCGCCACCATGCCCAACTCCGTTTGCTCTTGTTGCTTTTGCTGTCTTCCACCACCATGGCCTGTTGCTCCTCTGCTGTGCCACTCTGCCTTGGAGCCAGCTGGTACGGACTAAAACCTCTACAAACTGCAGCTAAGTAAGCCTTTCCCCCTTTAACTTTGGGTGTTGGGTATTTTGTCTCAGCAACGAGAGAAAAGTAACTAAGACATTTACCAAAGTGCCTGGGCTATGTTTGACCATGATATGTTTCTAGCAAAGGGGCTGGAATGTTTAACACATGTCATATTCTGGATCTCTTGAAATTTTTAGTCTTTAGGTCAGTAGGTGGCAGGTACCCATCATAACAGATTTGAGTCCCAGCTGAAATGTTCTATATTAAAATCACCGAAAATGAAATCTGGGGACCTATTTTAAAGTAGGTTTCCCATGATCCTAATCCCTACCTACTTGGAGAAGCCTGGGTCTAGGTATAGGAGCAAGAGATTTTTTTCCCTTAGTGACTGAAGGACCTCTCACTGTCTCCTAATTGCCACCCAGCATGTTCGTTGAGCCATACTAAACCAGTGGTTTCCAGTCTTGGCAACACATTAAAAGCAAGGGCAAAGTTGCTGTATTTCTCCAAGCCCAGGCTGTGCGGTAGACCAGTGAATCAGAATCCTGGAGGACAGCATCAGACATCCATACTTTTTTTTTTTTTTTTTTTTTTGCGGTACTGGGGATTGAACTCAGGACCCTGCGCTTGCTAGGCAAGCGCTTATTCCACTGAGCTATATCCCCAGCCCAGACATCCATACTTTTAAAACCTCCCAGGTGAACTCCACTGTGCACTGACATTTAGTCCTGTTGATATTTTCATCTGCATGTAGATCACCTGGGGAATCATCCTGCAATGCCCATTCTCCTTCCAGAGAGTCTGTATGTCTAAACAACTCCCTGGGGAGACCGATGCTGCTAGTCTATAGATACTGGAAGAAGTCAGGTGCAAGGATCTCTGTTATCATAAAAGATTTTTCAGCATCTCCTTTGGTATGACTTTCCTAAGTAAAAGGTCAGTGCAGCCTGTGAATGCAGACTGAAAGCCTCACCGTGGAATCCTTTCATCTCACTGCCCTGATTCCAATATGGGAAAATACTTTAAAAGGATCCTGCCTCAGAGTCAATCACTTGTAAGATGAGACTTCCAGAAATATACAAATTTCTTTCTTTAAAAGAAAAGTAACAACTTGAAAATGTGTGAAAATGATTTGCCCCGTGTATCCAACAGCGATACCAGTCTTACTTCAGTGATTAACACACGTGGTTTTAAAATCACTGGCCTCTGTGAGCCTACTCTTTTTATTATGCAATAGGTACATGCTCATTTCTAATTGTGACAAGTGTAACTACCACCTACTTACCTTTCCATTGCTAGTAAGAGGCGTATATCAGATGGGATAAAAATCATCTTCTGATCAGTCAGGATGCCATTCATCAGCTTGTCGACTACTTCTGTGGGCTCCAGGGTAGGTCCCAAGCTGAAACCAGAGGCAGGCATCAGACATAAAACATCTCCCAGAGGCTTCTTCTATGTTTGGCACTGAACAAGTACAGCGGCCACAAGGACCCTGACAGAGCTGACCTGTCGAGGTTGGCCCATCAGCGCACTCAGTAACAAGGAGCTACTGTACCATCAGTAACCACAGCAACCACTTACCTACTGTTCGTTGGGCCCCACACACTGCTGACCTTTCTGCTCAGGCTATGACATTTTATAACAACCTAAGAAGGCAACATCGTAATCCTAATATTACAAATAGGATCTACAGAAGTAAGCAGGACTCAAAAGATAATTTAGCTAGACTGGAACCAACAAACTCACTCTCCAACCTTCAGCACTCTTAGGAAGGAAATCAGACACCAGCATATGTGGCTTGTCATCATCACTGAACAAGGCCTAAAGTGTTGTCAGAATTAAAATATGATAGATATGTCCCTCGCTCTAGGTCCTGGGTGTCCATGCGGGCACTTTATGATTTACTTTTTAGCCTTGTGACTTAGTTCCATGACACACCTTTGCTGGGTCACTGCCTAGGTCCACGCACCATCAACCAGCTAAACAGCAGGAGGTAAAAAAGTGGTTTGTAAAAGTCTGGGTGTTGGAGAAAGTGCATTCAGAAAAGAGCTGCACAGAGTTGATCCTCAGAGGGGGTTTTTGTTTGTTTGTTTGTTTGCTTGGTTGTTTTTTGAGACAGAGTCTCACTATATAGTCCAGGCTGGCCATGAACTCACTATGTAGCCTAGGCTGGTTTTAAGTTTGTAGCACTCATCTGCCTCAGCCTCCTGAGTGCTAGCATTATAGGCACGAACCATCACACCTGGCTGGTCCTCAGTTTTTAAGCAATTTATCAATGACTTAGGAAGAAACTCTCCTTAATTCATTTTACGAGGTCAGAATTATCCTAATACTGCTGAAGTCAAACTAAGACACCCCAAAAGGAGCACAGGCCAAAATCTCCATTGAATACAAATGCAAAAATCCTCAGGAAAATACTAGGAAATTAAACCTAACATTATATTAAAGGTCTGTACACCACAACCAAGTGAGGTTTATTCCAGGAATAAAGTGCATTTACCATACCAAAAATAACTCACATAGTAGATCATTTTAATAAAACGAAGGAAAGCCCCAATCATTTCAGTAAGCGCAAAGAGTCTGAAAAAACCCAACATGATAAAAACACTCAAACTGGGGATAAAAGGCAACATCCTTAACCTGATTTGTGTAAGCCTCTAAGGCAGCCTGATCTGTGTAATCAGAGTGGACTAAGGATTACTGCAGGATTTATAAAACATGGAAAATAGTTGCCAGCCTCTCTAATAAGCAAAATACCCCATTAACGTAACACACAAATTCCTATTCCTCTTGTTCACTTCCTGGCCATGAGCTGAGCAGTTCTGTTCAGGGATCCCATCTGCCTTTCCCCAGGCCCCAAAGCATAGACCACGGAGACCTCCAGAACTGTGATTCAAAGTAAACCTTACCCACAGGACACAACATTGGGTTAACAACAACAACAACAAAAATCCCATTTTTATTTTATACTGTAAATTTGTACTTTAGCACAACAGCACCTGGTTGTGTGTCCCAGTAGCTGTACTTAGGGGATACAGGAAACAATCTTTGTGTTTACCTGTTTGGTATGACGAATTGAAAGGTATGTGCACATGTGCCAAAGTGTCAAACTGAGATTTTGTACCTACATTTATGCACAATCTAACAGGTTTTGCTTACCTTTACCTCAGCGTTTTGGAGGTAAAGTACACCTCGAGCATTCTTTTGCTATGTAAACATGCACTTTGCTATAATGGAGTGTGAGTTTATTTTGATTTTTCTGATAGGAGTAGCCCAATTCAGTACAATGGCACATGGAAAAGATTTCCAAGTTTTTGAGGAGCACAGAAGTGAATTGTCAGATCACTCATGCATGGAAAATGAAGATGATAATAACTTTGATGTTGGCCACATGAGCCAAAGTTCCTGTGACAATGAAATGGAGCAAGAATCAACCGATACAGACACAGGGAACGCAGGCCTCCTTGATTCAGATGATGAAGAAAACGGTAAGGTGAGTACACAGTTTACTGGCCAAAGTGGTCATGCAACCAAATGAAATGACCCAGTGTTAGAACTAGGTCCAAAAATATAGTAAGCATCTCGGCAGGGATGAAACCTATTGGATGAAACGCCAGCACTGCCATTCAGTGTTGGAAAATGTTTGCAACAGATACAATGCTACAAGATGTTGTGAAACACACAAATGCTGAAATATAAATAAAATGTTCTGTATGCACCAATAATCATACTCAAAAATGTTTTTATTGTGATACCTCACTAACTGAACTGAAAGCATTCATAGGTCTGTTGTGCTTAGTAGGGCTTTTTCCTGGTAATCAGAGGAATGTAAAAGACTTATGGAAAACCAATAGGTGTGGGTTTGAGGTTGCAGAATGATGCTGCTGAGGACATTGGGTTTTCTTCAAAACTGTGTGAGGTTTGATGACAAAGGTACCCCACAAGTAAAAAAACAAAACAAAAAAAAAAAAAAACTAATAATCTGGCTGATATTGACTCGGAGAGATTTGTAGTTCAGTGTCATGCAATCTACACACCATCTGAATATATGACTACTGATGAACAGTTTGCAAAATTTTATGGTTGCTATAGCTTCAGGCAGTATATTCTGTAAAAACCTTCAAAATATGGCATAAATATTTATGCCTTTGTAGATTTGAAGACTTATAATGCTCTCTTTATTCTCTTTCCTTTTTTTTTTTTGTCTTTTTATGCAGCAGGGTCTCACTATATAGTTCAGGCTGGTCTTGAGCTCATTTTATAGCCTGGGCTGGTCTCAAACTCACAACGATCCTCCTGCCTCAGACTCCCAAGTGCCGAGATTACAGGCATGAGCCACTATGCCAAGCTATTTTTTTGTGTTTGAAATAGGGTTTCACTATGCATTTCAGGCTGGCCTTGAACTCACTGTGTGGCCAAGACTACCTCAAAATCACAGCAATCCTCCTGCCTCAGCCTCTCCAGTGCTGGGATTATAAGTGTGTGCCACCACACACAGCTTATTAAGCTTTCAATTTAGTACTATATCCTGGAACTCTGCCACCAGGTCTTTATTCATATGTAATAAACCAAATGATGTGAACAAACTTGTTGCTCCCATCTCCCAAATCAGAATGTGACATTTGACAATTGTTTCCTCAGTTTCCAACTGATATTACATTTGCCAACAGAGTACAAATTGACCAGCATAGGAATTTTACACAGAAACAAAGCAGAAATGCCCAATGAAATGTAATTTCAAACCAGAGAATTGTACAGTACAATCATTGGATTTCAGAAAGATATAACATTGGCCTCATATATGGCACAGAAAAACAAACTAGTAGTGCTAATGTCAACATTTCACCATGATAGAAATACTGAAAGGGAAACCTCAATAAAATGGAAGCCTGAGATGGAAGCTCTCTACAACAAAACCAAGGGTGGAATAGATGTGGTTGATGAGTTATGCAACAACTACGATGTCACTTGAAACACAAAGTACTGGCCAATGGTTGTGTTTTACTCACTCCCACACAGGTGGGGCATAAATAGTTTGATAGTTTTCAAAGAAAATAAGAAATGCAAAACATCACAGAGAAATTTTCTTAGAGGATTTGTCCTGGAACTTATACAAGATCATTTATAGCAGAGGAAAAACAAACTGTTTCTGCTGAAGGAATTACACAAAAACTTGGGGAGCATATCTGTGAGATGACAGGTGAAGAGGCAGGTGCAGCATCACAAAGACCCACTAGGACAATAGGAAAACAAAAAAGATGTCAACCGTGCCCTACAAGAAAGTACAGGACAACAAAGCATGAGCTATCAGTGTAAGCGGTACTTGTGTATGGGACATGCAGTTGTCCTGTGTGAGGACCGCCTTGGGTGTGGTATTTGAAGCAAAGCTTATTTCTGTGGTAAACTTTTGTTTGCTCACACTGTAGTTCACACAGGTTTTTATTTTTCATGTTATTTTTAGGTTTTGTGTGCAAGTAAATAGCTGATATGAAAATGTAAATGCCTATTCTCTTTTTTTATTTTTGTATTTAATTTAATTAATTAATTAATTAATTTTTTGGGTACCGGGAATCAAACTCAGGACCTTACAATAGCCAGGAAGGTGCTTATGCCACTGAGCTATATCACCAGCTCTGAAAATGTTAATGTCTATTCTAAGAACTCCTTACATATTTGATGTTTTATTGATATCTTTATTTTCCTGCTAAGTGCACAATGAACTATATAGTAGGAAGCTTTTGACAAAACAGGAGAGATGAGAGGTATCAAGACTTCCACAAAGGAGGTAGGGAGCAACTAAGATGGCGACCGGGTAGGAAGCAGAGGAGGAACCTCTTGGAGAAATCCCACCTAGACTAAGAAATACAGCAATATGAGAAGGACAAAAAGGAGAGAGGAACGGAGGATTGCCATGGCGCAGTTGGAGGGGGGCAAAACGGAGAAGCCACAGCTCCGAGCACACATATCCTTAGCCTACGCCCTAGTTCTGGCACTGGCAGCTTCAGTTTCGGAGACCCCTACGCTCACGGAAGCCTCCCAGCTCGGCCAGGGGAGTGAGGGGTTCCGAGAGATGGTCAAGGATTGGAGAGGAGAGTTTGCGGCCAGACAAAGAGACAATGACAGTCGGGAGCGGCTGTCAAATCCAGGGAGAGGAGGAGAAATTACAACACCCACGGAAACAGAAACCCAAACATGCAGCAACCTCCCTAACCACCGCCTGGAAACAGGATGGAAAAAGTCCAGTTGAGCACACAGCTCACCACACCCGGCTCTGCATCTGCCCCGAGGCGATCCCCTCCTCCAGCCCTCTGCTGGGTGAGTGGGGAGCATCTGCAGTGACTCCGGAGCTGAAAGCCGCAGCCGCAGCCATGGTGGCGACGGCTTCAGAGGAGTCGACTGAGGAGCCGGCAGGGAAAGGAGCATGGCAACAGGTGGGAGCCACGTAGGGAGATGAATTGAGTGGCTCCATGCCCTTCACGCTCCAGGAGCAGGCAGGAAGCAGGAGCTGAGGTGCTGGGCTTTAGCTCCCACCCTGGAATCTCTTTGTGAACATGTAGAGACTAGGCAGTGGGTGCAATCAACACACACTTCGGTCAGCAATCGGATGAATATACGGACTTCAGGACTCACCCCAAACTATTAATAAAATGAAGAGGATCTCCTTACAGCTTGCACATATGAACTTTGCATGAACCCATAGCAACAAGTTAGATGAAAAGCGGCAGACCGGGAGTCCGAAAAACAGCAATAGACTCTATCCTCCAACTTTATTCTGGAACTAATTTCTAAACTCAGTTCACAAGCTGGACCTTCAATGCGAACACTGCCGAGGAAACTTTAAGCCCTGGTATCAAGCATTGTAAGTTCGCCTAGAGTCCAGCTGTAAGGGGGGGAAAACGGTGAAGCTGGAACCCAGGAGAAGGGAAGAGGAGAAGGCAGGGTCTCCAGCAGCAGGGAAAATTTGAGCCCAGTGTCGACCGGCTGCTGCCATGGGCGTAGCCCTGACACTCTGTGGGAGTGGCCCTGTGACGTCTGCCGTGGGTGTGCCCCCCACAAAGCACTGTGGGCATGGCCACACTACGTCTGCCATGGGCGTGGCCCCATAATGTGCTGTGGGCGTGGCCCGTGGCCCCAGGACGCACTGTGGGCGTGGCCCTGCGGAACCGCCATGTGGCGCCAATGAGGGCAGACTGAAACCACTTCCCTCCGCCCATATACCCTATAGCACCATGGCGGAGAGGAGACGGGTGACCCACAATGAGTATAGGTGCTTTTCCTCCTCAAACATGATAGTTTATATACATCCATGCAGGTTATAAATTTGAATTTTCAAACGGGCAACCATCGGTATAATAGAGTAACAAAAGGGAAGGCGATTTTAGGTAAAATAGCATTCAGAAATTATTCCCTTCTATGTTCTGTATAATTTTGTATTTCCTTAATCGTTTTTGTGATCACAAAAATGAAGATAGTTTTATGGAATACAGCATCCAGTACTAATTCCCTACTTTCTTCTCAATTTCCTGTAACGTTTATGTGTTAACTAGTGTGAAGACAATAATATGTAATACATCATCCAGTGCTAATTCCCTACTAGTTTCTGTATAATTTTGTATTTTCTGAACTGTTTATCTGTATTTGCATTCTTTTGTCTTGAAAAAAAAAAAAGACTTCCACAAAGGAAAGCTAAGCACATACGCTATCAGAGTAAGCAAGACATGTGCATGGAACATGCAGTTGTCATGCATGAGGACCACCTTGGATGTGACAATGGAAGCAAAGATTATTTTTGTGGTAGAGGGCTATTGCTATTTTCACCGTAGTTCATTTAGGAATTTACTTTTGATGTTATCATTTAGGTTTTGTAAGCAAGTACGCAGATAATGTGAAAATGTTGATATTTATTCTAAGTGTGCAATACATATTAGAAATTTAATACTTTTATTGACATTTTATGTTCCTGTTACACATTGTATAGTTTTTTAAGAACCTCCTGACCAAAAAAAAACCCCCCCAAAAACCACAGAAAGACCCCAAACAGAACCTCCTGACAAAACAGCAAGACCAGCAAGATGCCAAGTACGTCCTAAGAAAAAGGCCAGGAAAGAAAAGCCAGAAAGACATGTGCTGTCGGTGTAAGCAATGTGTGTGTATGGAGTGTGCAGCTGTCATTAAAAGACTGTCTTAAGTGTGATAATTGAAGTGAAGACTTTTTTTGTGGAGTATTATTGGTACTTTCATTGTAGTTCATATAGGAATTTATTTCTGTTGTTATCTTTTAGACTTTGTATACCAAAAAAAGTTGTTGAAAATTTTGATGCTTTTTAGAAACATTTAATCAGTATCAGAAATTCAATACTTTCTTTTGGTATTTTTCCAGTTAAGTATTCATTGTGTAAATAATAAAACTCATATAGTTAAAATTAATAATCAATAGAAATATTCTAAAGAGTAAATGTGGATATTATGCACCCACAATAATGTGTCTTTATTACAAAATTCACATGATGCCCTGCAGCCTATGCCAGGTGTGCTGGCACATGCTTATAATCAAGCCCAGCACACAGGAGGCTGAAGCAGGAGGATTGCTACAAGTTTGAGCCCGCCTAAGATATATAGTGAGTTCAAGATCAGCCTGCAATACACAGCAAGACCCTGTCTCAAAAAACAAAAGAAACTTTTTATAAGTCAACTATCTCACTTATTTCATGATAGTGGCAGAAAGCTGACTAACACACAGATTTTTCTTCCAGAATTGTTCTAGGAATTAGAGCCAGAATAGTTCAGCTATGGCCAGGGAACCAATCTGTCCCTCCAGGATTGGAGATTAGAGAGAATTTATGTAAGGGACATAAAGGACTTCTGGAATTTATCAGGCTGTCAATATATACTTTAAATATACTATTGATATTCAAATTTAGTTAACAAAAAAATTCTTAGTTTTCAGAGCACCAGATTACGTCCAATTCTCACAAATGCCAGTTATGCTACATTACCACCTTCATGGAATCTGGTCTTTTTGCAGTGCATTAGATGCATAGCCATAAGAACAAATGAGGTTTGCAGATACCCTTTAAGAGATTTTAGATTCCAAGGTGAAAGAAACTATTTGAGGTTCAGGCCCTTGGAGGGTGGCTCAATTTTTTTCCTTCGGAAATTTGATTCTGAATAGCTTGGTGCAAGTTCTGCTGCTCCTGGGCATTATTCTTGCTCTGTCTCATCTGTAACAGAAGGCTAACGACCTCTCCTCGAAGGATGGCTGTGAGCCTAAGAACATGGGAGATTTCATTTAGCTTATGAGTGTGGACAGGTGTTCTGTGAGGGTATGTGCTCTCTTTCCTCCTAGAAGCACTACACTACGTTTGCTTTAAAAATGAACTTTTTTTTTGTTTTGGTCTTTTTGAGACACGGTCTGGCTCTGCAGTTTAGGCTGGCCTTGAGCTCACTTTGCAGCCGAGGCTGGTCTCGAACTCACAATGAGCCTCCTGCATCAGCCTCTTGAGCAGTAGGATTACAGGTGTGCGCCACCACGCCCAGCGTGTCAACTCATCTTTAGGATGCATCCACATCCAGTTTAGCTTGGGATGGAGGGCCTGGCCTGAGACTATTCCCAGACAGCCTGACAGCCCTGGGTTTGGGGTATAATTGCCCTAGCTTCCCATCACACATTAGTTGCAGTAATTGATCTTTGCCACGAGAGGGCGCTCTTGCCATGCACAGCCTGTCCTGGCAAGGGCAAAAAAATTCAGCGAAAACTAAGAAACAACGATATCTTTTTAATCCCTGAAAAAGACTGAATTTTAAAAAATGACTCAAACATGTTATTCGAGTACCTAAATCTGAAAACAACAGAGAAAACTGGAAAGTTTTGTCCTCGTCTGCTCTTAGATTTTGTTTTTTGTATTTTTTGGTACTGGGAATCAAACTCATAACCTTGAGCTTGCCAGGCAGGCGCTGTGCCACTAAGCTACAGGCCCGGACCTCTTAGTTTTTCTTGGTGAATTCTTAATCCTTTCTACTCCTCCAGTTAGGTTTTCATTGACTAAGATAGATGAACTTAAGCACTGGCCTGCTGAAATATACACTCTTACCTTGTTTTATTTTTCACTTATTTTGAGATGGAGTCTTGCTATGTTCCTTGGGCTAGTGTCACACTTGTGGGCTGGGACCACAGCCTCCCCAGGGCTGGTACCACAGGGGCACCCTTACTTTTACCTTTGCTAACAAAACTGTGCCTTAAAAATCAACTTTTAGGGTTACAGAGGGAGTTAGGATGGCTCCATTTAAGGGTTCTCAACTTTACAATGGCCATGCATTCAGTAGAAATCGTGCTTCAAGTTTGAGTTTTGGCACCCGGGGGGGGGAGGGAGGGTTAGGAGGAGGTGGCGCCTGCAACGTGCACTTCCACTTCCGGCATTTTCAATTGACAGTGGGTTTCTTGGGCTCTGGTCCCATTATAAGTTGGGGAGATCTGTATTTGATAAGATTCTTGGGCAGCTCCCAATTTTTTGTTCTCCCAGGTGGCCACAGTGAAGAGTTCTCCTTAATGTTGACTATATTTTCTCTGAGAACAGCTACATTGGAAGAAAAAGGGACGAAGTCTCTTTTTGGTGGGGAGGGGGTACCAGGAATCGAACTCAGGACCTCACACTTGCCAGGCAAGACACTGTGCCACTGAGCTGCTTCCCCTGCCTCTGGGATGAAGTCTTAAAACCTAAAAATGAACCTCAACAATGGAATAGGATAGAGAGCCTATAAAGGTACATCCGTGTAAGTATATGAACGCATTACAGCACATGCTTTCAATTAGTAAAGGGAAACAGTGTATTATTTAACAAAGAATACAGAACAGCTCACAAACCAAGCGCTCTCTACCACTGAGCTGTATCCCCCGGAACTAACCTTGTTATAGGCAACTAAGTTAGAGAAACATTATAGGCAGTCAGGCTGGGCCAGGCCTTTGAAGGAGCCAGTGCAGAAGACGAAAGGCCTCGCAACTGCGGAGGAGATAGGCACCTCCGATGTGGGCCAGGCCTCAAGACAGAAGATGAAACCAATGCACCCACATACTCCCCTAAGGATAAACATCAGGGATTGATATTCTAAATAGGTATCCATCACCTTGAGGAAGCCAGGAAGAGTCACTAGTCTGAACCCCTAGAGGAAAAGCCCCTGTTTCGTATTCATGCCCACTTGCTATGTGACTGGCTTCCCCATTTGATCCCAATTTAATCAATTTTACCTGAGCAATTACACTTGTACTCTTAGTGGTTGACCATAGTTTTGTCCTACCTCATGGCCACCTTGTGATTTCCCATCCCCCCCCCACCATGGATCTCATAGATTTGCTCTATTAAAATCCCCAGAAAAGGTGGGGTCTTTGGCTACCTCCCGGGGATCCCTTCTGTTTCTCAGACAGAAGCTTTCTTTCCCTCAGGAAATATATTCTGTCCTTAAGCTCTGTTGCTCCTGAAATTCACTCTTCAAGTTTAAAGAACAGAAACTCATATCAGACATCGAGTAGCTTGGGAGTTCCTTTCCCCCGTGTCAACCTCACTTGAGATAAATTTTCACGAAGCCAAAAACTCTAATGTAAAAATGCAAACTACCTACCAGTATCTGCTCATTTTATGTTTTACTGTACTAGTTTTGTTTTGTGGTGTTAAGCTCCCCGAAAAATGAGGAGAAAATGAGAGGTGCAAATATTTTCTTCAGGTCGGAATGGAAAAGATGTTTCTAAATACTTCCTGGAGCCTAAAGGTTGTGAAGGAAAACTGTTAGAAACTTTAAAACAAAAAATATACGTAAAGGCAATAGCAACTTAGATAAAAGTGTGTATGCAATGGATGTAAAGGGGTGCGGTAAATGCACAGGAGCACACGGGTGTTCGTTTTTAAACGCTGTAGCTCTGGGCTGGGGATACAGCTCAGTGGCACAAGTGCCTGCCTGGCAAGCACAAGGTCCTGAGTCGATCCCCGGTACCCAAATAGAAAAAGAAATACATAAACTCTCTAGCTCTGCAGAAAAAAGGGAGCAAACCATGAAACAGGCAATTTGTAAAAGAAGTCAAATGACTACCGATCATAAGCATATGCATTCGCAAGTTGTTGTGGTGGAAACAAAGAGGATTTCTGATGTATTACATTAGCAGTAATTAAAAGATGACGGGGAGAGGCTGATGAAGTAGGGAGTGGGATGCGCACAGCAGGCAGGAAGGCAAACTGGCCAGACACTGGGTGGGGGCTCAGCTCAGCATGCCTGACATTTACAACTGTGTATCCTTTCATGCAGGAATGGGCTTCTGGGATCTACCAGAAGGAGGTAATTATCCAACTATGAAAGCAGTACGCACACAGAATGTTCACGATCGCTTTGCTATCTTCAAAATCCGGAACATGGAAAATAATCCTGAACTTTTCGCCGGGAGACACTAGTTTTGTTGCTTGCACCCAATAACCAATAATACTCATGTTGAAGCTCTGTATTTTATTAATATGAAAAGATGCCTATAATACAATCTACACTGAACTGCACTGATAAACTTCTAAATGAGAGATGCCCGTGAAACAATACAGCAGGAGCAGTTTATTTACCGGTTCCAGAGCCTTATGGGCAATATCTTCCAGTTATTAAAAATGTAGACATTTATTATATACACAGAGGTGACCAGAAGGAAGTTACAAAATGTGGAAGAGTGGTTTCCATTAGATTATGGGAGCTTGAAAGGAAATGCTCTGATTTGCATTTTTTTTGGAATGTTGAGATTTTAAAAAGTACACATTGTCATTCCAAAGACACTAAATCTCGTTCCAAAGAGAGAAAACATTGAAAATTACCCTCAGAGCTGATCTTTTGTGATTTTATGTTATTTTTTTAGCATATGTGCTGCTGCGGCAAGCTCATGTGACTTTACTTTTTAATCAAGGAAAGAGTTTGGCCAGGTGCTTATTTTAGAGGGTAGCCTCTGCGTTACCGAGGGAAGAGTTTCCCACATGCGGTCCTGGTCCGCTCTCTCATGGTGACGTGTGACAGTGTTGCAGGTCCCCTTCCCTCCCACTGTCCTGCCCTAGCCAACCCCGAAACTCCATTGGCTCTGGGTGGGGCTCTGGGTGGGCCCCAAGCACTCCGGGTGACACGTGTGTATGCCTGGGTCTGAGAACCACTCGCCAGGCAGGAAAAACAGGAAGTAAGGTTAGCAGGTTCCCGAGTCACTCATACGTGCGGTACAGTCATCCTCTCCCACTCTTTCTTACTTTCTTTGTCTCACCATCTGTTTTCCTACAATCTACAGAAGCTCAAAGCAAAACGAACTGAGGGCATTGAATATCAGGTGTCTGGGGGATTAAACAATTAAAGGAAACCCAAAGAACGACTGCTGTTCAGAGCAGCGACTAATCCTTCCACCTCTATTTCAGCGTCCACTTACCTGGTACTTGGGTTTTTGATGAAGCCAGTGTTAATGAAATTCGGGCAGAGACAAGTTGTTTTGACTCCTGTTCGTTCTAAGGCAGCCAGTTCTTCGGTCAAACCTTGGTGAAATCCAACAACAGCAAACTTGCTGGAGCTGAAAATGAAGAGTTTGCAGGCTGATTCAAGGCCACTGACAGGCCTGCTTGCTGGCTTAGACTCCAGCTTTGCTGTTAGGTGTGGCTTGGTGACCACTCGTGGGCGCCCTCTGCAGGTCAGGCCCAGTATACTCCGCGCTATAAACCATAGTGGCTCCCAACCAAGTTTAAATGCAAGTGACACTCTGCAGCAACCTTCCTAATCAGCACCTGGAGGCAAGGTGGAGCCAGAGCAGCCAGTACACAGCCCACCACACCCAGCTCTATGCCTGCCTCGAGGCTGTGGCCTCCTGCCTCTCCACTCTGTGGGCGGCTGCCAGTGGGGAGCGGTGGGGTGCATCGGCACCCACATCAGAGCCACAGCAACTCCCAGGGATCCAGCCAAGGAACA
>PVLD010013385.1:0-56264 GCA_004027595.1 Dinomys branickii | reverse complement strand
GAAGACATAGGAGTAGGCAGAGAGTTCATGAGCAAAAATGAAGCTGCAAGGGAAACACTTCAAAGAATCAATAATTGGGACCTCTTCCTACTGAAAAGTTTTTGTACATCTAAAGAAATCACCAGCAAAGTAAAAAGAAAACCCACAAATTGGGAAAAAATCCTAGCTGGCAGTCCCTCAGACAAAGGACTGCTATATAGAACATACAAAGTACTAAAAAACATGTACATGTCCAAATTCAAAGACCCAATCCAGAAATGGGCATCTGAGATGAATACACACTTCTGAGATAAAGAAATACAAATGGCAAATAAATATATGAGAAAATGTTCCACATCCTTAGTCATTCGAGAAATGCAAATAAAAACAACATCGAGATTTCGTCTCACTCCAATGAGACTGGCCAGTATGAAAAAGTCATCCAATAACAAATGCTGGCGAGGCTGTGCAGAAATAGGGACTCTTTTGCACTGCTGGTGGGAATGCAGACTGGTGCAACCACTCTGGAGAGCAGTTTGGAGATTTCTCAGCAAACTAGGTCTAGAGGTTCCATTGAAACCAGCTATTCCCCTTCCGGGTATTTTCCCAGAAGATCTGAAAACATCATATCACTCTGATATATGTGCACCCATGTTTATAGCAGCGTAATTTGTAATAGCTAAAATGTGGAAGCAACCCAAGTGTTCATCCACAGAAGACTGGATTAAAAAATTGTGGCATTTTTATATAATGGAATATTATTCAGCTATAAAGAAAGACAGTTTTGGGGACTTTGTAGGCAAATGGTCAAAACTGCAGTCCATACTCATAAGTGAAATAAATCCGCGGTACATGTGCAGGCAACGTATTGTATCACTGGTGTAAGAAACTGAGGGTGGGAATATAAACTAAGAGACATGAAGGAAATCTGTTCAAAAACAAAGAACAGATGGGACGAGGGAAAGGCGAAAAGAAAGAGGCAAAAATGTATGCATGTATGTATATATGTATATACATATGTGCAGGAGGGCTAACATGGTTCTACTAGTGTATTATATCACTTAATGCTAAGGAATAATTGATGACAGGTTATTCGATCAATCTTGTTTTTTTGTTTTTTATTTTATCTTTGGCGGTACTGGGGATCAAACTCAGGACCCTGTGCTTGCTAGGCAGGCGCTTATTCCACTGAGCTATATCCCCAGCCCTCGATCAATCTTGTATGTCTGTATGTGTTATCCTGAACACACACTTCGAAGATATCAATATGCAAAGCAGCAACTACTGTTGGGTTTTTTTAAAATTTAATTTAATTTTTTTTATTTTAATTTTTTTTTGTTGGTTTTTGTTTTTTTCTTTGGATTTTTGTTTTTTGTGTTTTTCTGTTGTTGAGATGATTAATTGTCTGACCAATTTTGCATGTCTGTATCTGTGTTCATGTATATACACTTCAAAGATATCAATAGGTAAAGCAAAAACCATTGTTGAGTCCATGTCACCTTGTCTGTAAATCAGTTTTGATTGTACTATTTTTTATGCTAATTTGTGTCTGTTTGTCAATATGTTTTTGTGCTTTTATTTTTTTTAAATTAAAAAAAAATGAGCGGAGATTCAGTGGTCCATGGAACAACTTTAGAAGATGCAGCACGCAAGCAATTAGCGTTCCAAAAGAGGAGAACAGATTTGGGCAGAAAATCACTTTCAGAACAAATGATAGACAACATCTCACATTTGATGAAAGACAGTTTCAAAAACTTGAGCAAACCATGCAGAATAAACTTGAAAAAATCCATATTTAGGTACATTGTGCCCAAATTTCTGACACCCAAAGGAAAAAAAAAAGAAAATTTTGATAGCAACCAGGAAAGACAGTATATTATATCGAGGAAGGGGTAATCTGAATGACTATATTCCTCTTACCAGAAACCATGGAATGCAGGACTTAGTGAAATATCTTTACTATGCTAAAAGAGAAGATATCCATCAACCCAGAATTCTAATCAAGAAAAATTATCTCTTAAAGTAAGAGAATAATAAAGACACTTTAAATGAAGGAAAAATAAGGTAATATACCATCTGAACTATCAGGTTAATAATATCCCTTAGTTATTGTGGGCTGATCAGGTCTTCAATCTCCCAAATAAGGGTACAGGGAAGGTTAAACAAAAAGAGGCAAATGCAATGATTTCAGGGTCCAGGAGGATCAAAGCCTTCTCACAGAATCTGAGATTCTCTCAGGGCTAAGACTACGACCTTCTCTGGGTGGCCCATATTCATTTAGTTATCAGAAAGGAGAGGAGAACTCAAAAAGGGCAGATCCACTCAAAGACTTCTCCAAGTAAGATATTAAATTAATCCACCCAGGAGTGAGATGCCTGAGGCTATAGTATTATCTATTTGAAATGGCTCTAGGTCTCCTTGGCTGCGATCCTTTGAGATCTTCCAGCTTCATTCACCGTTACAGGCCTTAGTAGGGATTAGTGACTCACAGAGGTTCACTTACTCTGAGTCCATCACCCATCTCCATATAAAGAGCTGAGGCCTTGCACAGACTCACAAGTAAACATGTAAATTCAATTAGGTAATTTAAGTCCTGCTCAGGGCTGCTTCATAGTGGTATCTATAACTGCACCACACAAAATGCTAGCAAACATTGTTAAGGCTGAGAGAAAAATTATACCAAAATGAAACTGGGAGCTTAGAAATAAAAGGTAACAAGGGATGGTAAAAAATATGGATGACTATGAGAGAAATTTTTTTAATTCTTTAGAAACACATGAGATTGAGAAACAAAGCTTGTAATATTGTACTACAGTGTTTTTAATGTATATTGATATGTTACATATGGCAACCCTACATGAAGGACATAGGTCTATGTAGATGCAGGATTTCTGTCTTCTGTGTGGTATGGTACAATAGTAATTCTAAGTAAACTGTGAAAATTTAAATATCCAGAAGATAATCCCTGGAGCAAACTCTCAAAAAGAATAAAAAGACATATAGCTAAAAAGGCAAAAGAACCATGAAAATATAATTCTAACATTTTTTTAAATAATCCAAAAGAAGGCAGGAAAAAAGGAAGAAATAAATAAAAATCAGAAAAGATACACACACAAAAGAAATAGAGTAGTTGTCTTGGTTACTTTTCTCTCATTGCTGACACAAACTACCTGATGCCCAAATTAAGGCAGGAAAGGTTTATTTAGCTCACAGTTTGTGGGGTTTCAGTCCATAAATGGCTGGCTCCAAGGCAGAGTGGCACAGGGCAAAGGACAACCCTTCATGGTGGTGGAAAACAGAAATGTCAGCAAGAGCAATCAGCCTCTTTCCCTCCCTTACATTGTGTGCAAACTGCCTGCCCCAGGGCTGGTGGCATGGATCAATCATAAATCTAGAAGCTCACCCCATGGCTGCATGAGGCTTTGGGGGGACATCCAGACAAAAGCATAACAGCAGGAAAACCCAGATTTTCCATACCTAAAATTACATTAAATATTAGTAGGTTAAACCTCCCATTAAAGAGCAAATCAGCTAGTTTTCAAAAAGCAAAACCTATTTATACATTGTTTACAATAGATGTACTTTAAGTATAAAAGTGTAATTTAGATTTTTCATATAACAGAAACTACATGATATTTAAATTGTGTGCCTGATTTATTTCACCTAACATTACAGTCTCAAGGGGCGTTCATTTTCCTTTAAGTTAGTTAAGCTTATCTTTCCTTATGGCAGAGTAATACTCCATCATATGTATAGACCACATTTTCTTTATCCACTCACCTATCAATGGGTATACAGGCTTCTTCCAAGATTAGGCTACTGTGCATTGTGCTGCCATAAACATGAGCATGCACCCATCACTGTAACATGATGTCTAACTCTTTAGGAAGATACCCAAAGGGGAAATAGCTGGGTTAAGTGGAATTTCTAGTTTCAGCTCTCTGAGGAATCTCCACACTGATTTACATAGTGGTTGTATTAGTTTACATCGGAAGACAGATCTTTCTCAAATGGGCAAGGATTAAGAAATGGAAGAAAGGGGGAGAGAGGAGAAAGAAATGGGATGAAGCAAGGAATTAAGATGTGTTGTGTACATGTACCAACTTCACACAAGGAATGTAAACATTATGTACTGCAAACATGTACTAATAAAAATATACAAAAGTGTATCAGTTGGCTTTTTCATCCCTGGTGCACAATACCCAACACCCACAATTTAAAGGATATGAGATTTAATTTGGATCACAGATTCAGGGAATTGAGTCAATGGTTAGCTGGCTCCAAGGCAAAAACTTGGCAGAAGGGCACAGCTGGGAAGCAGCACACGGAACAGTGCACAGAGGAGGGACATGTGGAGAAGACGTAGATGTCCACAGCCCAGTCCCTCCCTAAGCAGACATTCAGATGTCTGCTTTGCTAACCTGCTCAGTGGCTCTCAAGTCAACACAGCTAGCTTAACCACTGTACAAGGCACAGATACCTTGAAAGTGAGTAGGTATAAAAACATGTGGGGAGCGAGTGAAGCTGGAGATCCATCACAGGTGCAGGGCTGGAGCAAGGCCCATTGGAGAACAAAGAGTGGCCAAGGCAAGCCATGTCAACAAGCTGCTCCAGGTCTAAGAACGCATGGTGTTCTTAGGCTACCATGCAGGCAGGTTGCCAGGCAGAGGGGTGTCATGTGACATCAACCTGTCAGATGTATAAATAAATGTGCCACAGTTGTTGACCAGTTTCCTTTCACCCAGAGAGAGGGCTCCACCCAACCTCAGCTTTTTGAATTTTGACTCTTTTCTTTATTTCACCATCCTCCCTTGGTCCTCCTAGGAAATTGGAGAGCTGCACTAAATGCAGCAAAAATTTGCATGTGCAAACAGACTGAAGGACTATATTAATATCAGATTTTTTAAAAGGTTGAAGTGCTATATTAATATCAGATAAGACAAACTTCAATGCAATGTAGACTTTAAAAAGTTATTTTTTAAAAGAGCTTTACTTCAAAATGATAAAATGAATAATTTTTATATAGTAAACATTCCGTATATATAAAGCAAAAATGGACAGACTTACAGGAGAAATTGACAATCCATAAACACAAAGGGAAATTAACATGCCTCCTCTTAGAGTAGAAAGTGAAGCAAAGTACACATTAGCCAGGGAAATTAAGGAAGAACTAAAGAATAAAAATGACCATAATATTCTGCATTCCTGTAAGACTTTATCAAATGTTATCCTGGCATCAACCTTGTTAGAAAACCAGGAAAGTAATACCACACCGCACTTCATAAAACAAGAAAAAGAAGACCATAGAATTTGAGTGATAGTCAAAATCAATAGTCAAGCTAGCGAAAGATGTAGAAATAGAAACCAATTCTCCAGGCTCCAAAGTAAAACCTCTGCTCTATAAATCAAGCCTTTTTACGATTCCCTAATGTCTTTCTCCCTTTTTTTATTGCCAAGTTCAGATACTGGCAAAATAGTTATGTTATTCTGTGCAAGTGCTTTGAGTACTTTGGAGATACGAGTTTTATGAATTTAAGGCATTTCTATTCACGTATGAAGCTAATTAGCTTCTTCCCATTCTGACCCTCCATATACTCTCTACAGAATCATTAAATCCCCGAACAACATTTTAAATGTTACTGAATTCATAAAAGATATCAATAGCTCACCAAGACTGGAGAGAAATGCAAGCTTAGCAACATGCTGTGCTCACAGCTTCAGCCATGGGTGAGGAGGGAAATCATCATTTACTGGAAATGATACCCAGTGGGTTTACTTACTAATCATCCTTGTGTTGTCAAGACTGCCCTCCATCAGACGCAGGCAGAAGCAGTTTTAAAACTGGAAATATACTACTCGGTTAGGTTTTCCTATCTAAGACAGGGACCCTGACCCCCTCATGCTGCCCCGGTCTACAGGGCATTCAGTATATAAAAGTCTTCCCAGGATATCAAAAGTCATTGACTAAACCCAAAGCCAACTTCCTGTGGAAAATGATGAGCCTTCTCTGTGTGACAGGAGGACCTTGGGCTCTAAAGACAGTCATGGCCACAGTGATACCTCAGTCCCAGTGGAGATCTGATCTAGCACAGCAGGGTTTCTGGAAAGTCCAGAAAAACTAGGAAAGATTCATAAGAAAAAAGACCATGGTTAATTGTCCCTCTTTCTCATCTTGTATTCTAGAGTGATGGCTCTCAGCTAGGGTCAACTGTGCTCACAGGAGGCATAAAGAGACAGGCACTCTGGTTGTCCTGAATTAAGGGTCAGGGTGGTTCCTGGCACTGAGTGAGAAGAGGCCATTGATGCTGCTCAGCACCCCGCAGTGCTCAGAACATCCCCACAGCAGGGATTTTGTGAATCAAATGTCAGTAGTGCCAAGGTGAAAGCCCTACTCTGGGGCTGGGGACATAGCTCAGTGGAATAAGCACCTTCCTGGCAAGCACAAGATCCTGAGTTTGGTCCCCAGTACTGCAAGATAAAAAAGATTTTAAAAAAAATTTTTTAAAAACCCTATTCTGGGGCACCAGTGTTTGTTGTCTTCACAAGACTGCCTCTCTGGCATCCCAGATCTCATAAAGCTGGAAGAAAGAGTTCAAGTTACCAACTTGCTACCCTCAATATTCATAAATTCAATTACTGTCTCATTATCTGAAGTGGAAGAAAATAAAAACAAGACACAAACCTTCTCCCAGGATGATATATATGAATGAATGAACCAGTGCACATTAAAGCACAAATCTAATTCCATGTAATCTCCATCTCTAGGGACTTCTAGTCCAGATAGCTCTGCAAAAAGGATTAAAAAGGCTTCCGATCTCACATCCCTGTAAGGAGCTTTCGGTTGAGAGCGGAAGGGGCATCCCGGAGTCATTCTCCACTATGCCTTTCCATTTGTTCCCCAAGATACTTGGTGGGCTTCGAGGAGCTTCGATAATCCCAGAAGTCTACTTAGTTCTTCATCTAGCAGAATCTTAGGAGAGGGGCAACCACCTGGGGTGTGGGCTAAGGTCGTTCCAGGGGGAGAACCCCAGCCAGTCACCTGGCCCCTCACAGTTCTCTCACTGCAGGACTCAGGGTGGATGTAGAAAGCATGCTGCGTTGACCATGAGAACCAGTGGTTCCCACCCCAGCTCTGTCACCGGGGCCTGGGCGGCCCAGCGAGCCACTTTTTTTATAAGCTCAGTTTGTTCATATGTTTTTTTGTTTTTTTGGTTTTTTTGGCGGTACTGGGGATTGAACTCAGGACCCTGCGCTTGCTAGGCAGGCGCTTATTCCACTGAGCTATATCCCCAGCCCCTCAGTTTGTTCATATGTAAACTGTGTCACCTGACTAAAATCCCTCAGCATTCCCCATGCGGGCCGTAAAGTTTGCCCCTAGGCAGCCATCCAGTGCACTTCTCCACGAGGACCAGCTCCTAGCCTGCCCCATATGGCCTCTTTCTGGAGCCCCTCCTTGTGGTCTGGCCCAACCAAGCAAGAGTGCATCCCTTCTGCTCTCTTTCCTGGACCACAGGGACTATCTCAAGGTGACAGGGCTACTCCCTTCCGAACTAGGGCCTTTGTCACATGAAAATTAGGTTCTGTTTTCATGGCTTTTTCTAAACCCTAAGTGTCCTGTATGGACAGTCCCCAACTTACCTATCTTGAATTGCTGAGGCTCCAGTGAAACCTAGCACACAGTAGGTACTCAATAAATACTGGCTGCACAGATCAGTAAAGTGCAGATGCTTCCCATAAACATAAGGAGCCGTGACAATAACCAGCTAATGCTGTGCAGTCAGAACCTCCAGAAATGACAAGAGAACGGATGAGCTCCTGCTTTCAGAGCAGGTCCTGGCTCCAAATTTCCAACAGACAGATTAGAGTGAGGGAGAGGTAGGTGAGGCTGACATTAGTCATAACTAATATCATTTTTTTATTTTTAAATTAATGAACCAAGTTGCTAGGGCAGGAGGGGAAGTGGGAGGTGACAGGAGCAGGGAGGGGAGGAGCAGTTGAGGCCACAGAGAACCTGTCATCTCTGTGACGTGGGCAGTTGGTTCCGGTTGTATTAAATGAAATCTCACCCCGGTATAGATAACTGCATCAGGAATTACGATCCACCCTGTGATCTGTCACTTGTACACACACACACACACACACACACACACACACACACACACACACACACAAGTGGAGCAGTTTCCGTAGAGAGGGAGCATCACAGCCCACTTAGCAGCAGCACCAGGGAAGAAGGAGCAGCGACCCCTCCACAAGCAGAGGCCTGAGGGATGTGCCAAGGGCGGAGCGCCCGGCCCTGAAGCTGTGCCCGCCGCCCTGAGCATTCCCACTGCAGGCTGCAGTCCGCTCACCGGTAAGACTGTGCTTGAAGCCTAACGTAGGAAGAATAAATGCATTTACCCTAAACGAGGCAGAAGATGCTGGGTGCGAGACAAGTGTGAGCAATGAGAGTTGCTAGCACCCCTGGGTGGGAGCGCTAGGGAACAGGGGTGCTGAACTCCATGTGAGGTCTGTTTTAAATCAGCAGAAAACTGGCCCCTGCAGAACCAGGGGAAAGTTTCTAGAGGACAGAATGATCCTATCCTCCTTGGTATAGAGACTTGGTTTGCAAAAGGGGACAGATCAGAGGCAGGACATATTTGTACGAATCTATTGTTTTTTTAAGTTTTAAAATTTTTGTCCATAAATTTGCAGCGCATAAGGATGACAGCCCTCGTGGGGAGTCGGCACATGTGTATAACACAGCCTAACTCTTGTTACTTCCCCTGCCCTCCCTTCTCTTTGCTCCCTCCTCCCTCAATGCTTTGGTCCCTTCCCATTTACAAAAGATAAATCTATTGTTTTGGAACAGAGCTCAGCTCCGAACATGAAAAGGAATCCTTTGTGATAGTTTACACGGCGGACAGTGGAGGCCTGGGGAGGAGGTGAGGGTGGCTGGGAAAACACAAACTTCAGGAAATGATCCCGCATCACCTGCAGAGCAGCTGGGGTGCTTGGATTTATTTTGTTCCCTGTGTCAGAATTCTTTACCTGTGGTGTCTCCTTTCCTGATATACCTGGGAGGTAGGTAAGGCAGCAGCCAAGATAAAGAGGCGAGGCACACTGGAGATTGCGTACGTCAAGACAGAGGTAAGGGGGTTTTTAAGCCCAGAGCCTCTTCTGCCTGGCTGAGCTGGGAACACTGGCAGGGAGACAGAGGGGGCAAGAGAGCTGCCAGACAGCACCACCTGTGACACGCATCCTGTGTCTACTTCTGCTAGTCAAGCTTTCTGGTAAATCCTCTTTGCCATAACCTCCCCAGACATAGTCAGCTAGCAAAAAATAAACCCTGAGAATTGAATAATTAAGATGCTGCTATAATCATTGTTCTCTATAACTGACAATTTTCTCCCAGCTCTCTTCCCTCTTCAGGGCAGGGCCTCTTGAGTGTAAACCCTGTCTTTTCACGTTTTAGGGCTGGTTGCTTGGCATAAACCCTCCCAGAAGTGTAAAACATTTTCTAAGCTTATTTCTGTACAGCTGTAGCTTCACAAACTGTTTTTAAATGATTCATTTTTATTTTAACTTGTATCAGTGTTGACAGACAAACTGAACTACAGAGGAATGAACTCGGCCTTCCTTGCTGTACGTGGGAAGCTGTGCAATATGTACTCTTTGTCTCTGATTTCTCTGTCCCCTGCTTCTGTCTCTGCCTGGAAGGAGCTCTGAATGTGAGGTTGACCGGTCCCTTCCCATTTGCTCATGCATTAAGCTTGACTCTGCCTCAGCTTGCAGAAGTAACTATGTCACCGTAGCGAAGTCCTGGTAGAACAACCCAAAGGAGTGGTTGAGTTTCAGGCATCCAAAGAGAAAAGATATGGGTGTAGACTAAAACTTGGCCCACTTCTTCTAAGGTGCTCAGTTATTTCCAGGGCAGGTAATATTTAAATCTTAAAGTTTCATGTTGTCTCACTGGGGACTATGGCCCAAGAGTTCAAGGAACATAAGAGAAATTCATTCAGGACTTAGCAAAGAGTATGTTTTATCTTGAAAGCCTCAAACAAAATCTAAATGAATCCTAAAAAAGAAATCTTAGAAAACTGAGCCTGCCTCCTAGTTCTCAGCCATTTGCTTTGAGAGTTAAACTGTCCAGGCTCACAAAGAACTCATATTTTAGACCACTGAGAGCTAAGATCAGCACGGAGCCTTCCAATCTTGCATACTTCATAGTTTTGGATAATTCTCTTTGCTTTTTAACTGTGCATCAATACTGAGGGTAAGAAGAGGTCACCCCAAGTCTCCACAGCACTACCCCAAATACAGCCCAGGCCCTGCACATAGAGGAAGGTCTGTTACCCTTTGCATACAACAGAATCTAATGCCATATAAGACTCTTGCTTCCACATACATTTTATGAATCATTTAGACACCTATGGCATCTCTTCTCAGATACGTTCTTCTTCATGAGAGACATGGGATTTGGAAAATTTAGAAGGTAACCTCAGTTTTAAAGGCATAATACATATAAATTTGCAACAAAATCTGTGAAAAGGTAAATAAGAAATGAAAAGGGTTCTTGCCTTCCCATACCCCATGGATTGCTTGAGTCATTGAGATGGGTAGGGTTTCTAGGAGACTATCTAGAAGCCAGCCCACAATGAAAGAAAAACTTCCCAAAGTTTTTCCTGGAAAAACTGCAGAAAGTTATTTAGGTGAGGCTTTTTCACGTTCAGAAACCCTCCAGTGACTCCAAATAGGCATAATGATTTTAAATTTTTAAAAATGTGCTTGGTAAAGACTTTTTCCTCTGAAATATGTACTGGCAGGGCTTTGCTGAGGGACTATCATCTAAACAGAGAATTTAAAACAGATTGTCCTGTTTGGAGGAAACTGATTGAATTAAGGGTCTGAATATTAATCTAAATTTCATTTTATTTAACAAATATTTACTGAGGATAAGATGCAGCAGGGCACTGTTCAGCACATCAGCCCCTCCCGAGCGCGTACCAAGGCTTGGGCCACAAGATCCACAGGGGCAGTCACCGCACACTGAGAGCTTGAGTGGTGTAGCACAAATACAAACGCCAGAGGAACACACCTCTCTGCTTCAGTTCTGTAAAAGGCTGCGGACACCTGGAAAGACAAAGCCAGGTGCTGACTCATCAGAGGGGCAGACAACGGTGGAGAGAGCGCTCTCTCTCCCCGGGAAGCACTCTGAGTTCTCAGCAGTATTTGAAATTCTTGTGTAAAATTCCAGCAGGTTGAGGATAAATACAGAACACCGTCTTAGGTAGAGACAGAGAGGGGAGGGGATAAGTCACTGCTCTGTCTGGTCCTTCCTGAAGGCAGGAAGCAGGAGGACAACAGCTTCAAGACTGTCTGAGAAGCCTTAAACACACCCAGAATCCAAGCAACTTGCACTTCCTGAAAATAGAGAAATCACTGCATTCTCCCGGTTCTTTATGTAGAGAGTCCTCTTTCTTTCAGATGTAGGAAAAGAAAGAAATCAGCACAAAGATATGCTCAAACTCAACGCTCTGCTCTCACAGATGACAACACTGAGATGCAGGGCTTTTAGTCTGGAGCTACTTAGTGGCTTGGGAAAGGGACAAAGGAACAGAGGGACAGAGGGGTGGAAATTTCTCCATGACATTCCCTCCAGTGTTAGCCCTCTCTAATTGCTCTCTTGTCTAAAAATCCTTTCAGTGTTAACAAGCCACTCAAAATTGTTCCCAAGCTTTAAGATGCCTTCAAGGCATAAGGTACCTAACCATAACCCATACTGTTGGCAGAACCAACTAGAGCCTTGGTATATGTTAAAACTGAATGTCTCATTTTTGAAGACAATGTTTAAAGAAAGAGTAAATCCATTTTCCACAAGGCAGTCAGTCCAGCCCTGTAAAATGTTCTAACGAGCACCAAGGGGTTGGAATACATGGAACAGTGTCTCTCCAAACAGAGCCCACAGACACACAGAATCAGCACCCCCTGCAAGGCAAGTTCTGCGACCCCAGCCCAGAACTACTGATTCCACAGCTCTTGGGATGGGGCTTGAGTCATTCCTTCATGGGAATCTGAAGCACTCTAAATTTGAGAATGACCTACTTGCATAGATTAAGTTAAAGGCAAATGAAATCTCCATGAGTTGAGGTGGAAAGGGCGGTATGCATGCAAAACCCACAACCAAGAGATTGAACAACAAAAATATTGGTCTGCAAGATCAAATTACTGGCTCAAACTCTCTGGTGTGTGTGTGTGTGTGTGTGTGTGTGTGTGTGTGTGTAAACTGCACTTCTGAAAAGACTTATGCAGACTGTATCTTCTCCTATAGAATTTTGGATTGTTTATGTATAAAACCCATGAACCAACTTATATTGAGCATCTAGTTAGACAAAAGGCTTTCATACACTGATATTTAAAATTTTGCATTTCACATGACCCTTTGTGAGATAGTTACAGTTATCCCATTTATCAGAAGAGCAAATTGATGGTCAGTGAAGTTAGGGAATCTGCCCAAGGCTTTCAGACAAGTAAGGACAAGATGGGAGTTGAGCCTGTGTCTGTCTAACTCCGAAGTCCGTGTGATTCACATTGCAGGATGTGCCATGTCCCAATTGGGCCAGTGCATACATTTGGACTATGATATTCTGTTAGGTAAAGCAAGATTCAAGTATTTTGTCATAGAATCTTATGAAAAATATTGTTAAAGGAAAATAAGCTTCCATGTTTACAATACAAAAGAAAAGAACACATAAATTACAAAAAACAGGAAAAGGAAATCAGTAGCTGCAATGTAGAAAGCGTAGGAAAGCAGATGCTACAGAATCTACAGACACCTGAGTATGTGTGCACGCAGCTACACGTGTGTGCAGAGACGTGGCTGCGCACGTATACATATGGGTATGCATATCCTCCTTTAGAGGTCTGGGCTCAGGGTATTTTCAGGCTGGTCTCACCATCATTCACAGTCTGAAGAGGTTGGAATGAGCTTGGGCCCACTCCTACTCGTGTTTTGGGAAATAGCCTGGCCAAGGCCAAACTGACCATAAGCCACAGAGTTGGATCTAAAAATCAGGCCTTAGGCCTCTGGGCCCTCTGGGCACCACTCTACACTGTGGCTGCAGGAAACACAGCAGCCCATCAGCGCCCTTGCACTACGGGATACCCAGCAGAACCCTCACCTTTATTCACTTATTCAATTTTTCATGCAGTGTTAAAAACTAACATAAGAAAATAATTCCCATGAGTTTCAGTGAACCGCAAAATAAACTCCAAGTACAGGTAAAGCGCCCAAATGAAAGTGGTTGAGCCTTTCACTGCCTAAGGTGTGTCTCCTCAGATGTTACCAGATATAGGTCCTTCTAATGAAGCAGTTAGAGGA
Source organism: Dinomys branickii (assembly GCA_004027595.1). Lineage (NCBI taxonomy): Eukaryota > Metazoa > Chordata > Mammalia > Rodentia > Dinomyidae > Dinomys > Dinomys branickii. Next base: position 42,925 of record PVLD010013385.1, on the reverse strand, counting down.
CAAGCTTATGTCCAGGCATCAGCATCTGAAGGGGTGCCGAAGACCAGCCATGCATATGCTAGGGAGAGTTACGATAAAACCCTGGACATTTCAGCCTCGCTGTGTTTCATGCATGATGACAGATGACAATAAATAAGAAATCTTCATATCCTTATTTCAGAGCTGATGGGTATGTGCCCACACAGCAGGCAAAGGAGACTGGGGTGTGGGTGGATTTACCCCCAGGGCATACGCAGGAGGTAAATTCTACCCACTTCACAATTTTCCCAAAGAGCAGTGATCTCAGAGAACCCTACTTCCCATCAACTTTGGGCACAGCAGTGTGCTGTTACTCTAAAGGAGCCTGGACAGGCAGAAGGGTGTACATAACTTGACCGGAGCCCTTCTCCTCAGCTGAAAAGGACATTTTAAAGTTCTGTGTGATGCTACTTCTCAGTGGGCCAACAACTGTGTATGATGGTTTAAAGCCCAAACTATCTGAGTTCCAGAGGGCCATGGACCTGAATGTTTTCACTGACCCCAATTTCATACACAGCTGCTTCCTGGCCTGCGCTGCTGCACAACCCTCCCCGCATTTGAAAATACCATGGAACAGGCAGCTGGAGAAGCATGAGGCCTTGCTAGGCAGATCATGCCCTGAAACAGAGGCATCACTGCACAGATCCCTCAGTCTCACTGACAACCAAGAGCAAACACATGTGTGAGGACTGCAGTCTTTTGCCTAGAGAATTTAAAAGCTCTTTGTTTTCACGGAGAGACCAAACTGACTTTGCCCTCATAAATCCTTTAGTAAAATCAACAAAGTAAGCAAACTTGATTGGCCTGCAGGAACTAGAACAGTCTAGCAGGGGCTCTTAAAGCTCTGCCTCAGAAACACTGACTGGGGACCTGGCCATACTCATTAAGAACTACGGATATTTTCAATCAACCTCCCTAATAACAAGGAAAGCAAAACTGTTCTTGCTATAAAATCAACCCAGTCAGGCTGCTAAATACTTACTGAGCGTATTTGCTGTTTGCTCTCAGGCTACCCGCAAAGTTGAGTTAAACAAACCTATACATATTCAAAGTAATGGTTCTCTAGCTTTAGACAACATCCAAACCATCTGAATGACGGGTTTGGTAAATCACAGATTGCAGAGGCCTCCCAAAACTTGATTCTTAATTCCCAGGAAAAGCTTAAAATATTTTGCGTTGCTAACAAATTCCCAGATTATAGTGGTGCAGCTGCTCTGGGGGCCATACACTGAGAACCACTGCAGCACAACATTAACAACACCGCACCGGATGTTACTCCGCGTCCTCCCAAGTACGAAGCTCCTCTCACCCTGCTTCCCCCCTTCCTCTTCTGTGCTGCAGGGGGAGATGCTGATGCCGACACACTTCCTGCTGCTCCTGTTACTACTCCTCGGGGACCCAAGGACAGGCCTCTCCCACAAGTTCTGCAAAGCTGGGCCTGTCTTCAGCTGCCTCAATACAGCCCTGTCCAAGGTCAAGAACAGCCCGAGGGAGGATGTGCCCCTTCTGAGCAAGAAGAGCTTCCACTACCTGCCCAGTCAAGACCCGTCTCCCAGAGAGGAGAAAGAGGAGGAAGAAGAAAATCTGGACAAGGACAAAAGGACTTTCATGGGTTCTGGGGGTGGAGGCAGAGCTGGAAGCACCCGGTACAAATACCTGCCCCAAGCACAGCACAAGGGGAAGCTGTACCAGGACAAGGGCAAAAGTGACCAGCGCACCAAGTTCACACTGTCTCTTGATGTTCCCACTAATGTCATGAACATCCTCTTCAACATTGCCAAGGCCAAGAACTTGCGAGCCAAGGCAGCTGCCAACGCTCACATGATGGCACAGATTGGGCGAAAGAAGTAGACGCAGAGGCCCAGCAGGAGAGCAGAACGTCAAGGACAGAGGTCAAGGGCAGAGGCTGCGGGGAGGACCGAGGCTGTGGCACCCAGCTGGTTTGCGCTTGAAAGGATCAGCGCAGTTTCACAGGCTACTTCACTGTGGAGCCCCTCTCATCTCTTCTTGCAGCCATTTTTCTTCTCTGTACAGAGGCACACAAGCTCAGTATTGCTCACATTTGCAAACACTAGAGGTTAATATCTTCCCCGGTACTCTGTGTCTCCTTTCTTGCTCGCCATGGCAAAAGGCAAAGTTCATGCATTCCTCCCCTCCACACTTATCCCTTCCAGCCACAGGCCTGAGAAGAGAGAGTTCAGGGGTCCTCTCCCCTGCGCTTATCAGCTCCTGCCATGAGAAGATACGTTACCACCACCTTGCCAACAAATCCCTGCCTTACTAGCTCCTCCCCCATTAAAACCAGTGGCTTCTTGAACTCCTGGGTTGTTCTGTTCTGTTTCCTTCAAACTCTGAGAATCAAACAAACAGAAAAGAGAAATGAGGGAGGGTCCCGGTGGGTCAGTTTCCTGTCACTCCCAGGAGGGGCCTGGTCTGGGAGGTTCTAGAAGAAGTAACAGAGGGCTTGAGAGTCAACTTCATCATTCCTTTAACAACCATCATGTGCATGGCCTGGTTCCACCCAAGGGACAGGCACAGGGTTTGTTTCAGAATGGGCTTCTGGGCCAAATGAGAGAGGGAGCTTGTAACACTCCAAACTCTTCAGGCCTTGTGCAGGCATGGGCCACTCACTCACTGCAGCATCCTTACTGAAGCCACGTACTTGCTCAGTGCTGGGTGGGAGCTATGGCTGATAATGATGGCTCAGGCGAGGTCTCTACTCTCTGCAAATCAACAGCCTAAGCGAATGGGCAGCTAAATGTGCAAAGGAGTAAAGACACTGGGATACATAAAGAAGAACTGCAAAGTGATAGCAATTAGTGTAAAAATACATATATATAATATTATGTAAAATATATTATATATTTTATATATATAATATATAAATATATATTTACATTCCATGTATAATATATATTATACATGGAATGCAAATATGAGAAAATTTTATATGAGCGAGATTCCACTAAAAATGGTTATTGACAAGAATTCTAAAGGCCCCCCAGCATCAAAGCCAAAAGGTCAGGGCCTCAGAAAAGAGACTATAGTCCTACCCACTTCTGCATAGTGATGGATGAATAAACCTAATGAAATTCTGTATGATAAAACAATACACACACAACCACCACCAGAGGCAATCCCCAAAGATGAATGAAAAGTTTGGAAAAATGTTTAACACTCACATAAAAGACAAACAGGCTTTTTACTCAACATGTAAAGATCTACTAAAAAATGAAAACAAGAGCAGACCCTAGGAAAAAAAATAAACAAAGGTGTGAACAGATGACACAAACATGTGCCTACAAACACAATTACAAAGGAAATGTAAATATACGAAGAGGCACTCAACTTCATTCTAATAACTACACTGGCGCACAAGTTTCTCTCCTGTCACATTGGTGAAAGTCCCTAAATTCAACAATGCCCTCCACTGGTGAAGCACGACCATACCCTCCTCTACTCCCGGCTGGTAGAAGTATAAACCAAAGAGAGACAGTTGGACAATACTGATCAAAACTACAAATTCAGTTTTCCTTTAAGCTAATAACCATGCTGCCAGGAACCACTGGAAAAAGTTAAAATTTAAATTAAAAAAAGTTAAAAGTGAAATTTAAAATTCCCCATATCTTTGGAGCAGGACCCATGCTCCAAACAAAGGGAAAACGCAACTGGTGTTTCCATATGGAACCCCACACCGTGCAGCAGGAAGCCAGCCTGCCAGGACCTAATAAGAGCTTCATGAACATTATTTCATGTGCTTCTCACAAGCACATTTCAAGGTAGCTATTATTTTTCCCATCTTAAAAATGGAAATTGAGACCCAAAGAAGTTAGGAAATATGTCCAAGGTCTCACTGCTATTAAGTGGCAGTCATATCTATCTAGCCACAAATCCTTTCTCAATTATGAAAGGATGACAATGTTTATAGTATATGTTAAAAACATGAGTCACCCTCACCTCCCAGGACTATAATGAACCTCAAATTAACCATGAATGCAAAAACACCTGGGAAAGCCTCACACAGATACTAGGAGTTAAGATTACGTCCTCAGTCCATAAGTTTCATATGCAGATGACTAACGTGTATATGCAATTAACTAACTAGGAAGAGCAAGTCAAAACTGAAATCGACTATTGGGAAAGCGTTAGCGTTTTGGTGTTCTGTTGAACAGGCCCATTTGCTAATTCTAGCTTTCTTCCCAAAGACTCAGACCCAGATTTAAGGGCAGGCATTGGCTGTAAGCCTTTGTTCAAAACATCAGCAATGCAGGAAAGAGGGAAGCGGCCAAAGTTCACCCACATTTTACCTGCTCCCTGACTTCACTATGAAGCCCTTTTGCAGAGGGTAAAGAAGAGAACTGATGCAAATCCTTGTTGTCTTCAAGGGAATGAAAGCCTTGGACAGGAAAGGGCGGATGCATAAGGAAGGAACAGAACCTCCAGCCACAATTCAATTTTATGGCAAGTTTTTGTGACTAATGATTACTAGAACTAGCAAGCCCAGAAATCAGTGAGTGACAGAACAGGCCCTTAGTACACAGGAATTTAATTTTGTGAGTCTTACAAGTTCTTGATATATAGAATTTGTCATTCTTCTGAGACACAGTTCTGAATTACTCTGTGAGGCAAATGTGCCTGAACTGTTTTAACTATCTGCTGAGTCTGGCCAGTTCCTCAACAATTGTGTCCCCAAGGAGCTCACTTCACTCTCTGCTAATGGTCGCGGATGGCCTTTACATTAAAGGTTTGGAAACACGATCATATTCTGCAGGGGAAATTACTGATCAGGGTGGCAGCACACAGGGTCTCAGGCTTTCTCTCTGTGTGCAGGTTTTATTTGATTCTATCCTAGGGGTGCATTAGAGAGCTACTCCCAGTCCTACAGCCCACAACTATGACAGACAGACATACTGGAAAGGGTCTAGGAGGATGTATGAGGACAGACCAACAGAACAGAGTGCAATTCATATTAATCCAGCATAATCAACTTGTTTATCATGTTTATTGTCCTCATGCCCCACACTTGTTACTGTACCAACCCCAGGGGTAAGAGCTGTCCTTGTTTGCTCTGTGTTGTCACCCCAGTGGCTGGAACAGTGCCAAATACATAGCAAGTGCTCAATAAACAACTGGTAAATTAGGAAAGGATATAATGAAATTTTTGTGATAAGAAAGCTGCACATATTTGGATTTTAAAATACAGTATTTATAATAACCAAGGGTATTTGACTTAAGAGAATCATATTCAGCCTCATCATTCCAATTTTAAAATATGTAAATTTCAAAAATAAATTTACACTTGCTAACATAAGTAAAAATCTTACTGGTTTATGGAGAGTTCTGACATGTAAGTGTACTTGTTATATTTAATTATTGAAACTATATTTGTTTATACAATAATTATATATTATCATTATATTTACATTTTTACATTTTTAAAAAATTACTTAGGGTACTTGGGAAGGTTTGTCAGACAAAACAAAGTCCTTAAAGTACAATAGAATATATTAAATTCATATTCAATCTAAAATATGTACGAGGGCCAGGGATATAGCTCAGTGACACAAGCACACGCCTGGCAAGCACAAGGTCCTGAGTTCGATTTCCAGCACCAAAAAATAAAACAAAATAAAATAAAATAAAATATGTAAGAGCATATTAAATTTATATTAAACCTAAAGTATTTATGAGCATTTATATAGGGCTGTAAATTATACCAAAAACTCATATGACTCCCCTTTAAAAATGATTATACAAATTTGTCAGACTTATAATAACAACTATAAGCTGAAATTAAAAGCTTAAGAAATAATTAAGTTTTCCACCTTAGCTTTTGGTAGATTATTCATTTTTAAGAACAAAAGAAAATGTACACTTTTTTAGATGTGTGTGAACACACAGGTGTGCGCTCATTACTAATTTAGCAGTTAAATGTTTCACTAGTGCCCTCCAGTGGCTAAATGGTAAATAACACTGTACATAAACAATTTAAATTAAAAAACCTGATCAAACTGTGAAGCACTGTGTAGGTTACACAAAAATGAAAAAAATTATCAGTGTATACTTACTACAATATTTTCAATGTGGTGAGACATTCCATAGTGTATTTCTACCATTCATAAATCCTGCAAGAGGGCTGAATGGATGCCCTAGACTGTGCTACAACTTGAAAGCAGACAAACAAACAAAAAAAAATTGAAGCTGGAACTGACTGGGATGAGGCCTGACTGCTAGGAGCGGGACTTTGGGCCTTACACTTAAGCGATGAAGAATCATTAACATTTTGGGTAAGAGAGCAAAATCCTCCAAGCTATGCTTCGCAGTGTTCAGCCACAGAGAGGTGTACAGTCAGTTATGAAGACAGACTGACAGGCAGAGCAGGATTTAGATACAAGTGTACTAGGGAAGGGGCAAGCCTTTCACGATGGAAAGGAGGGGAGTGGATTTTGGAGACGGCACAGGAGTAGAATCCATAGGAGTTAATCCTGGAGAGAAAGAAATGAGACAATAAGATCGTGTTTAGAATCTACTTCAGTGAAAAGACAATGGAATAAAGAAACAAGACAGAAAGCACATTTTGATAGAAAGGAATTCTTTGGAGGAAAATAATATCTTTCCAGGAGGAAATTAAAGCATGTAGGTAAGGTATCTAGGACAGGCCCAGCAGGTAGGTAAAGTCCCAGTATAAGAGTTAAGAAAGAAAAAAAAAAAAAGCCTTGCACTATAATTTAGATCTACAATGTCCCCAAAGTTTACTAAGAGGTAGGAAAGGCGATTGAATCCTGGGAGTGCTGAACGTGCAGTTAGAAGGCGGGTCCTGGACGCGGGGCAAAGTGGGTCACTAGGGATGGGACTGGGACGGTTATACCCTCATCCCTGCCTCCTTCCTTCACTCTCTAACTCTTGCTGCAGCCTTACCCTACCATGTCCTTTTACCATGCTGCCTCCGCCTTGGAGCCTGCTGACCATGGGCAGAACCCTCTGAGGCTGAGAATCCAGGTAAATGTCTTCTTTACATTGCAGATAGGGCTTGGGATATAGCTCAGCAGTACAGCACCTGCCTGGAAAGTGCAAGGTTCTGAGTTTGACTCCCAGCACAAAAAAAAAAAAAAAAAAAAAAATGCAGGTGCCAGGTGTCCCACCAATGGGAATGCTGACTAATATACCTTGAGAACAAAGTGGTGTGTGCGTGTGTGTGTGAGATACTAGGTCTTGAACCCAGGGCCTTCACATTGAGCTAATAACTATGCATTCAGCCCTTTTATGAGACTGGGTCTTATTATGTTACTAAGTTACCTAGGCTGGACTCACGTGTTTGATCCTCCCGCCTCAGCTTCTCAGAATTCTGGGCTCACAGGAATAAGCTGCCACACTCAGCTAGTTTGGAAGGTCACTGAATTGCAATAACGTGTCTACATGTAGGATAAATGAGTGTAGAATAGGAGGATCAAAAAATATCACCATTAGAGGGAAAACAGTTTTAAAAAGAAAACTGGGGAGATGCCAGATATATGAAGATCACCAAGTAGTCCCACAATACTCAAAAGAAAGATTTCACCCAAAGGATCAAATGCCAAGTTCAGAAAATTTAAAGGCTGAGAAAGCTGTTGTTTTGTTAAATAAAAAATGATCAGTGATCTTCAAAGGTGATTGTTTTAATAGAATGGCAGAGAAGGTGCCAAATTACACAAGTTGGACAATGAGCAGAAGATGAGGTAAGGCATCAAATGTACATTATTTTTTAAATTGGGGGGCAACAGAATCCAGAAAAACACATGTTGATTTTTTTAAAAGGAGAAATTTGAACATATAAGTAGGAAAATAAGATATATCAATGGTCAGGTTTCTGCTCAATTTTGCTGTGAACCTAAAACAATTCTAAAAAATGAACCCACTTTACAAAATAAAGTCAGTTCTTTGATCCAAGTGGTATAACCAAGGGAAAGACGGTAGGGCTGCTGGCAGACTGGTAGAGGTGCGGAGGGCTTTGTGGTAGACTGGGTTCCATTTCAGCCCAAGAAGGAGGAGAAAGAGCAGACACATGAGGAGGAGGAGGACAAGGAGGAACATGAGGAAAAGAACATGAAAAGGAGGGGTATGAGGGAACAGAGAAGCCTGAAGAGAAGGCACATGAAGAGGAAGAGGTGGAGGAAGAAGCGAAGGAGACTGGGTAGCCTTGTATGTGTGAGTCTTACGAGACACAGCTTCATGGCTTGAATGGTTGCTACGCCTTCAGACGTGTACTTTAGCCAAAAGTACATGTGTTCAGGCCGAGAGGGTGTAACTGGAGGACAGAGCCTGGAAGGTCAAACAGCACAGATGAATAAGGCTCCTGATGCTCTGCTGTCGATTCATGAGCAATACCTGAGCCCAAGAACGTAACTTCACACTAAAAACCCTGTCTGTAAAATCATGCTGGTGGTTTTAATGCATTTGTAACTATTTTATTTGTAGTACATTGTTTGAAATGAGACTAATACCAAGAATTAATTTCATTAGGTGTTATTTAATTGTCAGATCCTCAGGTGACACCTCTCCCAAGCCCCTTCTTCTTTAGGAAGGTGGCAGTAAAGCCTTGAACCTTAATTTTTACTAAACCGCTGGAATAATTCTGGTGCTGGGTTTTGCTGGACACACTTTGAGAACATCTCCTCCAGGTAACTAGAGAGACAACTCTCACTTTCTAGCCTGCAGGATATCCACGTCCAAATTTTATAAAAACTCAGAGCATTTGTATTTGTTTAAACAAAAAGCAAACTGAGACCTTAAAGCACACACCGGAATGAAGGAAATGAAGCACACTGGAAACACCTGTGATTTAGACAAGGTATAAAATACAGATCAGGAAAAAACTGCTCAAAATCAATACATATTTTTCCAACTTAAATGCAGGAAAGGAAAAGCATAAACTATAAAGTTTCATAGTCTCCTTGTTAAAAAGAAAAAAAAAGGACAAGTTTCCATTCTGACATAAAAATTAAAACAAAAACTTCCACCTACATATGACCCAAACCTCAGATGACTCTCAGGTACAGTTAAATACTACCACAGACAAAGAAATACAGGTACATTATTAATACAACCCATTTAGTGTAGAATTTAGGGTCCTCCCTCACAGGATTTTGTTTCTCTTTTAACCAGGCAAGCTCTACCCACTAAGGATATAAGGACTTTAGAAGAAAACACAACATTTTAACTTAAGGTCAATTTCCATCAGTTATATTTGCATCAGAAACTTATTCCCATTTCCTCCTAATTCTTTTCCAGAGCTGCCAAATCTTCTCTGGCCTCAGAGGATTCTTCTTGTTCCATTCCTTCTGTGATGTACCAGTGCAGAAATGCCTTCTTGGCCTATGTGAGGTCAAACTTGTACTTCAGGAAGGACCAGGCATCCACAATGATTGTCATGCTGCTCAACACGCAGACAGCCCACTGGGCCTAGGCCAGATCCCCTCCTGGCATCACCACAGATGGCTCTTCCTTGATGCCCACCTTGAAACTAGTTGACACCACTCTACAAACTGAATAGAGGCCTTTGATTTAATTGCTGCCATTGCTGCGTTCACATCCTTAGGGACTACATTTCCTCTATGTAGTAGGCAGAAAGCTATGTACTTTCTAAGCCAAGGATCACACATGGCCACCGGGTTGAGAACTCAAAGCAAGCAGTAGTGATACCAGGCACTGAGATTTGCTCACAATACACTTTGTCTGCAGAGACAATGAATGCAAAGGTTGTGGTGGGGAAATGTATTCTTGGATAAGGTACAAGGTCGGTCTAGAATTCAATTAGGCCTGCATTCAAGGGACCTTCAAACTGAAGGGAAGCAGTAATGGAAGATGCCACCTGACTTACCAACCTATTGATGGTGGCATAGGAGAGGTGTTCAACATCATTTATGCTGGCAGACATCGTAGATGGCTGCATTGTCCACGAAGGAACAGTCAGTGCTCTCTGGTGGAAAGTGTGGTGAGGACAAAGTTGTAAGATTCTACTATAGCTGTGGGGATTCTAGGAGATGGGTGGACAGAGTGATAGGGTAAGAGAGATTCCATTTTGTTTTTGTAATTCCACTTTAAAAGTCACTTAAACTTTAGATGAACTCACTTCTCCACTCCCTCTCTTATAACTAACAAAAGGAGAACAAAGTAATAAAATGAGAAACAAATAGTTAAAACAGTTAAAAAAAAAAAAAACAAAAAACTCCTGGGAAATGTAAACCTTGTGGCCATGATGTAGCACTTTTGTTAAATTCCCAAATAAGGTAATGTGGTTACCACGGTTACTTGCAAATGTATAAAAACGCAGTACAGTACAAAGTCCTCCGCTGGCCGACTTCTTGGTTTCTGACTCTTGATCAGGGGTGTTGGTCATGCACATCAATAAAGCTCTATTTGTTCCCACATTTTTGGCTACTCATGAGTACCTATCTTGTTGACTCTCAACTTCCAGTTCAGTCTCCTTGACTGGCTCTGAGAGCCAGTCCGTTAAGAGAGAAGTGAAACCTGACTCAGTGCCTCCTCCAAAGCTTTGGAAAATCAAAACTCCCTGAAGTTCACTGCACTGTTCTGCCGAGGAAAAGTACATGCAGTATGAGAACTCAAACAAATAAATTCAGAATTAATGAACTGGTTAGCAATGATAGATATAATAATTTCCCTAAATCAAAATCAACAGAAGTTTCAGAAAGGGCGACTTTACTGTGAGTTGGCTCAACAACAAACAGGTAGCTTGAAATATACCTGAGTAGTTCTTCTGAAGTGTAGGTAGCTCTTTAGAGTCCTTCTAAAGATTGAGCATCCCTAATCCAAAGAGCCAAATTACAAAATGGTTTTGAGTGCTGACATGATACTAACTGGAAAATTTCAATCCTGACTTCTTGATGACAGGCACACTAAAGTATGGTATAAAATTACCTATAAGCTATTTGTATAGGTATATGTGAAACATAAATGGATTTCTTGCTTAGACTTGGGTTCCATACCTAAAATATTGAGATATATAAGCAAAATCTGAAAAAAAAATCCAAAACAAATCTGGTTTCAAGCATTTCAGATATTCAATTATATAAAAGAAAGAGCATAAATATTAATTTGTCTTTTACTGCCCTACATAAATTTATCTGTGTGTGATGTAAAGCAAGTTCTTCATTAGGAACAAAAAAAAAAACCAATGAGCAGAGTAATGTTGTCCCATAGTAGATGAAGTACCTATCAGTTCTACATATTCCATCTGCAGTGCTGATGTAAAAGACCTTGTGTTACTTAATGATTATGCCAAATGGGCTCCAAATTCAGGTCCTTACAGGAGAATAATCTGTTAGTAAACACACTAAATAATCTAAGATGTGCCTCCAGTTAATTTCACAAGTGGTGGTGACCTCCACAAAATGATGTGTTTCAGAGTGCTTTAGACGTCTCTGATAACAAAGTAGGCCTTGTGTTAGTGGAATCAAAGGCAAATTGGAGTCACCTGGTGAGTGTAAAGGCTTCTGCCACCCTTCCTACACAAAAAGGCGTGATGAAAGCCAGCACTAGGACCCTTCCTTGTTCTGAGCACCCACATGGATGCCCGAACTGAGAGCACTGGGAGTGAAGGTGGTGGTGGTAGATAATGCTGATGAGTTCTACTACAGGATCATAAATACCCAAGTATGGCCCAGCTGTAGGGAGGAGAAGCCACTTTCCAGCTTCTGGATCCTCTCTAGCACAAGTTCAGTTATCCGGGACCCCACTGCTTAGTGACCTTATACATAGTTGTTTGCAGCATCCTCCTTTCCACTAACAAGTCACTCTGGGTGGAAAAGTGAATGGGATTTTCCCACACAGATCCCATCTGCAGAGGGTAAAAGGAGGTCAGTATACACATTCAATTCAACCTGTTGCCAGTTCCAGATCTTCACAGGGCTCTGTAGTCTTGTCCTTGTCTTTTATCACAATGTTGTGGTTAAAAAAGAAATAGACTCTATATTGCAGAATTAGTATTTCTTAGTCTAGGGAAAAATAGAATTATTCACATTTAAGTTGGAAGGATGTTTTTCCACTATCCACCCTATATTAGCTTGCTAGGGATGCAATAACAAATTACAACAAATTTGGTGGCTTAAAACAACAGAAATTTATTTTCTAAGAGCTCAGGAGACTAGAAGTCTAAATTCAAGGATGGCCTCTCACATCGCTTCTTTACTGATGTCCCCTAGAGACGCATGTGTTCTGCTCTACCTAGGCCCCTAGGACACCAAACTCCAGCTAAGGCGCACAGTTGCAAACCTGAATTTGTTTGAAACAAAAATTCAGATGTCTTTTTAAGGCACTGATAATTCAAGTCATAATGCAAAATAATTGCTTCTCTTAGCATCCACACAAGTCTCATTGTTAAAGTTATCAGGCATTCCTCCTTTTTCTTTTTATTTTGCAGCCAGCAGAGTGACCAAATTTGTATCTGGGCCTCTTGGCCTCAGTACTTCTTAGCTTCATCTTCTCAATAAAACATCTTATCTTTTCATTCACACGACACCAATAATCTTCCAGCAGCTAGACCAGTAGGAACCCATTCTCCCTCCAGTTATTTCTCTGACTTCAAGAACTTTTGCACAAGATATTACAATGGCTGCCATCACTCATCATAAAATTACATTGACTTTTCTAACAATTGGAAGATTTATTTGGTGCTTTGCTTCTTTAGAATCATTTTCAAATGTTTTACTCTCTATAAGCAAATAATTACAAGTTCTCAGATTGTCAGTAGCTTTTAGCAAGTGACTCTCACAGCAAGGAAAGGACTCAGTGTTCTTAATGATATATGTGTAGATAAATTAACAAGGCCTTAATTAGTTTCCTCACTCAGGAAATGAAAATTTTGTTATATGACTTTTCCACATTAAAATTAAGTAATTAAAAGTCATTTCATGTCACAAAATATTCTTTATTTGACTTTATTCAACCACATTAAAACATAAAATCCATTTCTAGCTCATGACCCCTATAGAAGCAGGCAATGCTGTCACCCACATTTGCAGTGTTTGCAGGTAACAGTCATCTTGAGGAGTGGATACTTGTACCTAACATAGCTTATTTCTTTTCAAATTCCATTCTCCAGTCCTTTGGTCCCTCCTCCTTTAAAAACCCTTTCGCCATTTCACTGTTCTGATAGTATTAAACTTAGCTCACGTGTATGGCGCACGTTTACAGTCACTGAGGATATTAAGTTCCTATACAGAGCATTTATTTATTCCACTTATTTTCTTTTTGCTACCTCTCTCTCCTCCTCCTTGATCTCTTGGGCCCCTTGGATACTTCTGCCTTTATTAGTCTCTTTATTTGCACTTTACTCAAAAGAGATATCATACAGTATTTAGGCTTGTGTGTCTTCTTTATTACACACAACACTATGTTTTTTTAGGTGCAACCATTTTCCCACACATGTCCCTAATTTGTCCTTTTTTATAGCTGAGTAGCATTCCATTATATACAGATACCACATTTTCTTTATTCAATCACCTGTTGATGGGTATATGCACTATTTTTCACAGATTTAGCTATTATGGATTGTGCTGCTATAAACACTGGCATACGTGTATCACTGTAGTTTGATGTCTTAAGTTCTTTGGGAAGGATACCTAGAAAAAGAATAGCTAGGTCATATAGAATTTCTAATTTTTGTTCTGAGACAAATCTCTATACCGATTTCCATAATGGTTGTACTAGTTTACAGTCCCACCCACAGTGAAGGGCTGTTCCTTTTTATCCCAGCATCACCAGCTTTTGTTATTTTTATTTTATTTTTAAGACAAAAGAACCCAGAATAACACAGAAACAATACAGAAAATACCAAGTTATAGAGAAGATTGTAGGGAATTGGCACTGGATGCTGTATAACATAACGTTATCTTTGTATTTGTTATAACAAAATCCATAAAGAAAATACCGAATTACAGAGGAGACAGCAGGAAACCATCACTGGGTGCTGCATTACATAGTGTTGTCTTTGCATTTGTTAACACAAAAACAATAAAGGAAACGCCAAATTACAGAGGAAATAGTAGGGGGCCGCCACTGGATATTGCATTACATGTCATCCCCACCCCTATCACTCAGTGATAGAGATGACGGCTCGTTCAGTTACTCAATTTTCTCCACTTCACCTCTGTTGTTCTATCACCCTGTCAGTGATCTTCCCTCTGGTAGTAACTGCACTTTTGGTTTATTTACTCCCTCATGCTCTTACTTTGGGAAAATACTTGGCTGCTTCTAAATGTGCTGTATAATATGTGGGTGTACACAAATTACTATGGCAGGAGGTGGAGAAGCACCCTTTGGCAAGCCCTCACAGCCATCGGGTGTTGGGTCGGGTAGGCGGGGTTACACAGCAAACCGCCAGGCTCTGCCAGTGCATCTGCATCTATAGGCTCACGCGAGTCTTCAGGGCTATCCCGGGGGCCAGGCAGAGCACCTGGTATGCCCTGGAGGTGGGGCAGAGTGCCTGGCATGCCAGGGGCCAGGCAAAGCTCCAGGACAAGGCAGAGAACCTGGCATGCCACAGTGGCCAGGCAGAGCTCCGGGGGCTGGATGGAGTGCCTGGCATGCCCCTGGGGCTGGGCAGAGCTCTGGGGGTGGGGCAAAGCACCTGGCATGTCCCAGGGGTCAGGTAGAGCACCTGGCACACCCTGGCTGCTGGGCAGAGCTCCAGGGACAAGGCAGAGTGCCTGGCAAGCCATGGGGGCCAGGAGGAGCCCCGGGGGCGGGGTGGAGTGTCTGGTACACCCTGGGGTCCAGGCAGAGTGCCTGGCACACTGGCCGGGCAGAGCACCTGGCATGCCCCATGTGCTGGGAGGAGCTCCAGGGATCAGGCAGAGCAACTGGCTGGCTACGGGGGCCAGGCGGAGCTCTGGGGGTGTGGTGGAGTGCCTGGTACACCCCAGGGGCCAGGCAGAGTGCCTGGCATGCCCTGGGGTCCAGGCAGAGTGCCTGGGCCGGGGCAGAGCACCTGGCACGCCCCAGGGGCCAGGCAGAGCCTGGCATGCCCCAGGGGCTGGGCAGAGTAAAATTTATTTAGTTATTTGAATTGACCATTACATTTCTCAAGTTCTGAAATGGCCAACAGACCATAAAAAGATACTGCTTTAGGCTCCTGCTTGAAACCAATAGCTTCAGAAAACTGCTGGCCTTGATTCAGGGCCATTTTTTCATTTCTTGATAATTGACATTCTTTCTGGTGTAAAACAAAAGCTTACTGTTGTTTTAATTTTCATTTTTTAATGGCCAGAGGTGTTGGACATTTTTCATATATTGGTGGCCCATTTGTATTGTCTCCTCTGTGAAGTGTATGTTTATTTCACTTGCCCATTTCTGGATTAGGTCTTTTATTTTAGATAATTTGTTAGTCGTCACCTGTTGTCCTGTGCTGAAGAGACCCAGAATAACCCCTAGGGCATGTGCTCTTCCATTTGCTCCCAGGGTCTGCTCCTTAGCTGGGCATGTGGCCCCAGCATTTGTGAGGGCGCGGTGGTCTTGCAGCCAAGTTTATCTTTCTTTAGGGCACAGCAGTATTTCATTTGTGAGACTAGCACGTTTCCTTTATCCACTATCTATTGATGTATATATAGGCCACTTCCAAAGTTTAGCTATTAAGAATTGTGCTGCTATAAATATAGGTATGCATAGATCTCTGTAATATGGTATCTTTCACTCTTGCAGTAAGATGCCTGGGAGGGAAACAGCTGGGTCAAATTCATTTTCTGGTAGTTTTTTGAGGAATCATCACACTGACTGAAATTCACTGGCATGCATTGGATTCATGGTTACTACAATTTCCTAAATTTTCTCCACTCCAAAAGGCTCTGTACTCGTTTAAAAATAATCTTCCCCTCCCTCAAATCTTTAATAACTTCCTCATTTACTTTCTATCTCTGGATTTTTCTATTTTTGATACTTCATTTAAGCAAAATCATCCCACACCTGTCCCTTTGTGTCTTGCTTTTTATTTAATATAATGCTTCCAAAGTTTATCCTTATTGTAGCATAAGTCAGTCCTACTTTCTTTTCCTGGATGAATACTATTGTATTTTGAATATACAACATTTGTATGCATTTATGTCAATGGACACTCTATTCCTCATTCTTTTTCTATTATGAATAATGTTGTAATGGACACTGGTACACAAACATGCATTTGAAATCTGCTTTCTGGTATGTGGGGTTCATAGTTAAGGGACAGAATTTCTGCAACTACATGTTCATTTTGCTTTTATGAGTAACTGCCAAAATCTCATCTCTAGTAGCTGTATTCATTTATATTCCCCATAGTAATGCATTTCTCATTCTTTAAATATTTTTCCTTTTAAAAAATTTTATTAATTTATAAATTGTACTTATGATTGACAATTGTGTACATTTCTAGGGTAAAATATGACAGTTTGATGGATATTGTGTAATGATAATTCAGACATTTCAAGCCATGTGATCAATAGCACTTTTTGAATCTCAGGACAATGGAAATTTTTGTAATTTCTCTCTAAAACAGCTTTTTCATAGCACTGTTTATCTCCTTATTGCTTGCACAGTAGATTGAAGGGTTTTACACTTTTGGTGAGCACTGTATACATCACCAAGGCTCTTGGACTTCAGTATGAGTTTTAGGTGACAGCAGAACTAAGGTACGTTCCTAGAATTGTACAATAAAAAAGCAGACAACTGAGAGGTGAGAAACACAAGTAGGAAATGCTTTGTGTTTCCCCTGCACTGATGATTTTTGACATATGGAGTACAGTAACGGATCCCAGCAGGGGAGTCCATAGCCAGCCGTGCAGCTGTAATACATTTCATTGTGTGAGAAACTGTGACCCTGTATTTTGTATAAAAAGATATAAATAGGAGTGCCTTCATCTTAGACTCTAGCCCCACCACTCACACTGAAATCATAAAGATAGCTTATGAACAGCCAAGGACGTTCCATTCCCCACTCCTCTCCCCTCCTGCTCCTCCTCCATTTCTGCAATCCTTCAGATCCTCTACTCATAGCACTTAAACTAGCCAACTAGCCAACCAAGATAGAATGTAAGCCATTCGATGTAGCCAATAAATTTAAAAGATACCTGCTTCCCATGCATCACAGTCTACAAACTCCTCTTACCTGCCACTTGCAGTGCCTGTTGCCTTGTGTCTGACAGCACTTGTGCCCTTATGTAGACGTAAATTTTAACTTTGCTTTGCCAAGTCCTCTTGCTTGCTGAGTATATTCTTTCTGGTAATGACAATTTGAGTCTGGGGTCTTATTTCCAACAATGTGCTTGTAAAAAGTGTCAGAACAAGCATGTTTATAGAGAAAGTGGGAGATCTCCAGGTTACTGCAGCAGGATAGACAAAATATCTTTACACAGTATCATTAAGCTGTAAACCAGGGAACTTAGGGCACTAGTACCACATGGATGAAACCAACAATATGCTAGATTCCTTCTAATAGGATCCACCAGGTCCACCTCATAAAGAGAATTCATAATGTGTCATAAAACACCATTATGGACATCATCTTGGAACATATGGCCATAGAGAAATGTTGAAACCAGGGTTGAAGTCTGCTGCCAACAGCTCTATCATGGATTCTACAATGAACTGATTATATTAACATGTTTGCACCTTTTACTTCTGTTCTTAGTCTGCTACAGGGGAGGCCAAACCTGACAATGCTCAGACAGAAGCTTTCTTTCCCCCCAATAAATATATTTTGCTCTTAACTTTTCCTAAAATTCATTCTTTGACTTTAGAGAACATGAATTCATCCCAGGTATCTTTCAGGTTGGGAGTTTCTTCTGTATCAAAAGGAATGGGCCACTAGTCAGGGAAAGGCAGCAGGACAAGGCAGGTCATTCTGCAGGAAAAACCCACAGAAAGGGAGAGGAGCCTGTGCTAAGACCTTGCTGCTGAGTGCCTGGATCCTGCCCTGAAGAGCAGGCAGCAGTCGGACGGAGCCTTGGACCGCCTGGGTGGGCGTGGCTGTGCCCATGGCACAGAGTCCCAACCATGAGGAGGGAGGCCGGCAGAGAAGTGTCCCCAGGCCAGGTGTTCGACATGTTTAAAATTTGAGACCAAAAATTACATATGAAACCAAAAACAGTATGGCCATGTATATGTGTGTATTCATATCTGTAATTATAAAATATAAAAGGATAAAACTTCTGACTAAACATTTTAAATGTTCAGAAGCTATGTGACTAGTTGCTGACGTATTGGACACTGCTGTACTTAATACATAATTTTATATTTTGTTTTTGAAGGGAAATACAGAATGTTACACCATAGCTTACATTATGTATTTTATATTTTATATATTTACAAATGCATTCCAAATGTGTTATTGTTCAATTATACTACTGAGAACAGCTATAAGTATTCTATTACAAACATATTTAAAGTTGTTTTCCTGCCATTATACAAAGTTTTTCTGATATCTTTGGTATAGGAAACCACTGAGTTATCCTTAGGAGAAAATCCTAGAAAAGCAAGCTCCTGGATGAAAGGGCATTACCGTTAAAGCTATCACATACTGTCACACTGCTTTCTAGAAAAAGCTGCATTGATACATATTCTCACCTCAAATTGATACAGGTAATATTAATCGAAAGACAGCAAGGTACGTGAGTGACATCATTAACCTTGGTTGATATCTAGTCTTAGTCTTACTTGGTGAGAGGATGCCCCAACCCTAATGAAATAATGGGAAATCTTAAAGGGGTGATATCAATAATCAACCCTCATGAGATAATGGGAATTCTCAAAAGGGTGATACTAATAATCCTAAGCCTCCATTTGTCTCTTAGGGAAATATGTAAAACTAACCATTGTGACTTTAATCTTTAGATGTGCCTCCTGCCACAGTCATGATAAGAGTCTCATCTTTTGCACTGACTCTGTCAAGGGCCCAACTCTGACTGCCTACTATATTTCTACCTAACTTAGCTGTCTATAATAAAATAGTTTATCATGAAGTTTTAAAACATGCTCTTTTAAAAAATACTTAAAATTTTGATGTGGAAAAATTATATCCTATTTAATCCCTATTATAATTAGTAAGAAAGGAAATCGCATTTTGTGCTTTTTTTTTTTACTGAGGGCTGATCAGACCTGTAGGAGGGATGACAGGGAATAAAAACAAAAAGATGTTTCAGGGTACAAGGGGACTGGGAGGAGCTTGCCCGTTGCCTGTAATGGACTGGCTCTGCCACCTCCAGGGTTCACTCCATTTATTGGCTGGCAAGAATAGCAGTGGGGAGGGGGGGCGGACAGTGCCTGTTTTATGGAACAGTAACTATAAAAGCAGGTGGATAAGGATTAAGCAAATGAGCAACAAGATTTTCTCTAAAGCCAAATGCCTGTGTAGCAGAAGATCCCCCGGCCAGCCAGTATACTTTGGTTTGTTAGTTGCCCAGGTCATAGTTGCTGTTCCAGTTCCAGTTGCTTCTGTCTTTTAGAAATGGCTGGTCACTGTGATGCACATTGCACAATCCAATCCCTAGTTGATGAGCCATTCTGCCTCTGTACTTCCTGCTTGCCTATCCCATATAAGCCCTAGGCCAGCAGAGATCAGGGCCTGATTCTGGGAATGATCCCTATCAGTGCTCATCAATGTAAATAAATCTGCCCCCAAATCTTGGGTGTCATTTCAGTTTCTGCTTGCCGGTGCACCTGTATTTTGACAGCTTGCCTCAGCACATGCTGTCGTGCCTGGGGAGTGCTGGGTTGGTAGCACTCTACCGATCACCAGCGGGCTCAGCCTTCCCTATATCTCCCTGTTCCTAAAGCAAGGTCACACCAACCATGGGCCTGGAGAGCTTAAATCACAGTCAGGCCTCCCATAATCTATCATAGCCTGATACCCCAACACTTTTGTACGTCTGTGTGTGGTGGTACTGGTAATTAATTCAGGGTCTTCGTACTGAGCTACATCCTTGGCTGCTATCTATCTATCTGTCTATAGACAGTCTCCTAAGTCGATACGTTCCCCAGGGTGGAATCAAACTTGAAGTTTTCCTGCCTCAGCTTCCCATAGTGCTGGGATTGCAGGCAAGCAGCTCTATGCCCAGCTACATTCCCATTTAGAGCTGAAGAAACACAGATATATGGAGGTCAATCAGTTGCTTGAAGTGAGCCATCTTACAGCGAGGAAAGATTTGTCCATCTGAGCCACCTGATTCCAGAAGTTACCTTTTGTTTTATGTTAAACTGCTGCACATTACTTACTTAAATGAGAGCCCTTAATATTAAGCCCTGAGTAAGAAGCATCTTTCGTACGCCCCAAGCCCATGGTTCTACAGAGAAGGTAGAAAAATTAAAGAATGGACTTCCAGTGGTCTCCATGTCGCAGCACTTCCTCACTTACCCAGTTTTTCTGTGTTTCCGTGTTTCCACCACCACCCCTAGTCAAGTCATACCCCCACCTGTTCTGCTCTCTTTGTTCCAAGAATTCATCTCAGCCTTTAGAACCCTAATGCTTTAACAGTTGTTATACAGTGTGGACTGGGAAGCAGACACTCAGTAGGACACAGGTGAAATAAGCATGAAGCAGCGAGGGGTTTGCATCTTCAAATAACTGGATAATTAAGAGACAGCAGGAGAAATGCAGGCTATTTGGGAAAATACAGGTGGTCATTCACAGATGGATTTTTGACGAAATGAAGCCTGCATTTGTCTTAAAGGTTGAAAAATGGACAAGAGGAGGGATCAAAGGAAAGAGGAGCTTTACAGGTAGCAGGAACAAGCACAGTGTATTACAGACGGCTAAGTTACTTAGAAATATGGTTGGCAGTCAAGAGAACTGGGCCCGCAAAAGGTGAATGTAGAAGATAGCTGTGGCTGCAGGTATGTTCACTGAAGGCCAGACTTCCAGAAAAAGAGGAGCTATTCACCTATATACTTTCCCTAGGGATGAACAGCAGTGATTAATATTCTAAACAGACGTCACTCTTATGGTGGAGGATATTAGAATAAACCTCCGTAACCCACTCCTTCCAGGAAAGTCGTTATCTGTCCCACATGCATGTAACGGGCTTCCCCATTTGATCCCTGTTTAATCACTATTACCCAAGTGACTATACTTGTAATCTTATTGGCTGACCATAGTCTTATCCCACCTCACACCCATCCTGTAATTTTTCCATTGGATCAGTATTACCTAAAAGAGCTGGGTGTGGTGGTACACACCTGTAATCTCAGCACTTGGGAGGCTGAGGCGGGAGGAGTACCTCAAGTCGGAAGGCAGCCTGGGCTACATATTGAGTTCAAGGCCACTCTAAATTACTCAGTGAAACCCAATTTCAAAAAATATTTATATAAAAAATTACCTAAACTATACATGTAATCTTATTGATTATAGTTCTGTCCCACCCTGAACCCACCTCACTTCAAGGCTTTGCTCAATAAACACCCTTGAGAAGCGGGGTTGGCGGGCACCCACTTTCCAAGCCCCTCAGTGTCTCTCTTAGAAGTTTTTCTTCAATAAATTCTTCCTACTCTTCACCTCTGTTATTCCTAGAATTCATTTCTCGATTTAGAGAACAGAACTCGGCATTTCTGACATCTAGCAGGTTGGGAGTTTCTTTCCCCTGTATGGAAAGCATGCAAAAATTTCTATACTTGAGTGGACCTGGCATTACAACTGCAGGTTTTCAATAGTGGGAAGAGAGCACAGTTTATTAAGTGATGCTAACATTTCTTTCCTTTATCTGTCCACGGCCCCCCAAAAGGGCTGCCCTTTGACAGAGACTAGATGTTTAATAAGAAACTATTTTTCTTAACAAGATCATCACCCAGGTATGTAGGACAGTTTGGAAAGGGGAGAATTATCCAACTGTGAGACACTGGAAGAGGCAGAAGTAAGTTTTGCTAGGATAGCCTGTCTCAAGACATGACCCCCCCACCCCACACATACACATTGTGCAGAAAGAACACTCTGGTTACATTATCTTCCATGCCAACCTTGCATATCACCACCCAGATTTCTGCAGTATTGTGACACCTGCACCTAAAATCTGACAATTATATTTTATGTTATCTGTTTTCTGTCCATTACTCATATCACCCTAGGAAAATGCCACAACAGATGATTATGGAATTAACTGACTCGTAAAGTTGCCCAAGGCCAGTGCCCTGGTGACAGCCCCCATCTGAGCTCCCCTTTTCCACTCCTGCCCCTGGCTGACCCAGCCCAAAGCACAGGGCTGGGACTGGTTACCCCAGGGCTTCCAACCTTCTCAGGTCCCCTCCAGAAAAGCAGAGGACATAAATGATTCATTTCACCCTGTGGCTCATCAAATCCTGGCCTAGTCCTGAGCAAACAGGTGGGTGTCTCAAGAGCAGCAGGAGGCTCAACACGACTATTAGACAACGCCCTTCAAATGCATCTACCAAAGGCCACACGAATCTGGGTTTGCTTACTGGAAAAACTGACTTTCAGGAGGTTCCACTAGAGAGCAATAGAGAAATAGCCTTGCTCACAAGAGCCCATCTTGGGCATTTCCTCCTAGGATTAGTGATGAGCAGAATTTTGGGTACCTTTAAACTGCTTACATTCATCATGGCATCTACTTTCGTATCTGTCGAATTTTTCTACTTTAATGCACATTTAAACATAGTAGAACACATTTCTCAGTTTTTGTATTTTAGAATCTATCGATTTTCTGTAGCATTTTCTTGAGCAATACTTGTGAAATGTATAAGGAACATCAGATAGGGCGACAGGTGGATACACAGGTACCTACAGCTTTCAGGTTAAAGTCTGTGACTCCTTGTGGTATCAGCAAGCACTTCCTTTCGTAAGGAAACAATTTTTCCTCTTTGCAGGATTATTTATCATAAAATAATGTGGTCTTACAGTAGCTCATGCTATACTTTTTAAAAGAACATAAATACTTTCAATGGTAATAAAAAACGTTTTGGCTTTCCTGTAGCAGCCTAGACAAAACTAAATCAAGGTGGTGGGTAGCGTGGAGACAGCGCATATTGAGGCTCATGGACTTTGCTCAGATCTGTGCCAAAGCAGGATTAAAGCTAAAAGGGGGGCCTGAGGCTCCCACTGTGGGTAGCAGGGGCACATGATGCCTGCTGGTATCTATCCCCCTGGCGTTGCCACCTCCCCAAGCTGTCTCACCAGTGGTCTGCTCTGGTTGCCAGGTACAACTTCAGGTTCTACATCAAACTAGTGTTCTAGGCCAGGACTTGGTGGCCATGGTAACTGCCAAACCAGGCATGAGCCATGAAGGAGCAGTGCTGGGGGCAATTCCCAAAGGTCTGTGGTAGTATTGCCTGAAAAGGTGACCAGGCCCTAATCCCTACGGCTTATTTATGAGAACTGGTCATTTGTACAGCTGTTTTCTTTTTTATTGTTCTCAATTTTACTGTCTTCTTCAATCAGAAGACAGCTTGATGTGAGAAGAGAAGAAGTTTGCTCTAAAGCTTTCTGAACTAATTGTGCAAACATGTAAACTACTTGTAAAAGAGCCTTATTCAAAAGTGTGAAGCTTTCCTGCTATCTTTAAAGGATGCCCACTTTGAGGAGTCAACAGAAGCACAAAGTTTAGAGGCAGCCTATGAGAAAGCACAGAGGGTCTGACCTAAACTTCAAAGGAAAACACTACTTCTAGTAAAAGAGCTAAAGGAAACCTAGTTAACCATTCTGAACAACATGAATTGATCACAGATATTTCCAAACACACACTGATGAATCAGAATCCCTCATATCACAAGTAGCTAAAGCCAACGTCATCTTGAGTATATGAAATTAATGAAGAATGACTTCAGGGAGCAGTAACATGCTTTGAATGAAAACAGCAAACTTCAGGAAAGCCAGAAACAGCTTTTACAAGAAGCTGCACTATGGAAAGAACAAGTGTATTGAACTTAAAAAGAAAATAACATTGTAAAGCATATATGGAATAAGTTCTACATGAGAAAGAAAATCACATCAAGTCTCTGCACATTTGCTCTAAAGACTTCACTGCTGTACTGGGGGAAGACTTAACAGACGATGGTAACCTGGAGCTGGAAGTGAAGAGTGAATAAGGAAATGGTCCCCACTTAATCTTATCAGGCCAAAGGGGTTTTGGAGAAACTGGTTTATGTCGCTAATTTAAATGCTTCTTTACAACTTTAGCAAGAGAAAGGAACTAAGTTCATATTCAGTTATCTGAAGCAGGTAAGACAAAGGAAGATTTTACAGAATATATTAAAAATCTCCAGACCAAATGAGCATCTTTGCAGTCAGAAAATACAGTCTCAAAGTGAAAAATAGAAGCTTTAGCAGAAACTGAAAGACTGAACTGTATCAACAAAATGTGAGCAAATTGCAGGAAGTTGACAGCAGAGGAAGTTATTGGTTAAAACAAGAGGAGAAACTTTCCGAACTAGAAGAAAATCTCAGCCACACAGTTGAAGAGCTGCAAACCCACAGAATCAAGCCAAAGATCTTGAAGAAGAAAGGGAATGAGCCACTCACTTCTATCAAAGGCACCTGATCTGCCATCAGAGAAAAGCACTGGGTCACCAGGTGGCAGCTAGGACTGCTGAAAGGAACCCTAAGGATCTAAGAAAGAAAATGCTCACAACACAAAAATTAACTGAAACAGCTTCAATTTGAACATAAAAGATCTTTTAACCTTATATTCACTTAAGTGTTTCAAGTATCACATTTGGAAGAGAGCATTCCCTAGATAGCCAACATCTGTAAGGAAATCTGGCCCTCTTTCAACTCTGGAAAAAGCCACTCAGACTATCCCCTTTGCCTCCATGGGGAGGAAGAGGCTCAAGAGGCTCAGAGAATCCTCTGGATCATAAGATTAGCAATGAAAAAGGAGACTCAGGCTGTGTGATCCTATAACTGACCCTCACAGAGCACCCTCTGACACTAGGTTCTTGTCACCTCCAACAAAACAGGACTGGTAAGTGATGATTCGTCACCAAGCCAACCGTATCCTGATCCAACTCTTCCTCTACAAGGCAGGATAGATTTTAATTCTGGTAGACTGTCAGTGCCAGCAGAATTCATAACTTTGAATAGGCATTTTTTAGATATAGTAACAGGCTAGTCTCTGCAGAAATGAAACCCAGTAGAAATGATACCAAAGATCTTGGTCATGCAAATGTGTCTCATTCATTTCTCCCTGCTGAAAGCAAAGTAATGTGCCCGGGCTTTGTTCCTCCACCTTTTTGTTTTGGCAGAGGTCAATCTTTTCTCATGCTTCCAATGAGTTGGTCAAGAGATTTTCCCCGTATCCTCCAGAAAACATGGATGGAGTATCTCAAGATTATGTTCCATCAACACCATCTTCTGGTCCCCATCTTCCATTCCCAGTGAGAGGTGTCTGTTCACTATGGGGCTGTCCGAAGACAGTTTCTCCAAGAGTTGTACTGTTCTCCCCAAGCCCACCTTGTGAAGACAGCCCCCCTCAGGGTTGACTCAGCCTACTGCAGAACTTCTAGAACCACAACACAAAACCTGATTTTTTTGTCTCTTCAGAAGTAATTTAGACATATCTCTCATTTTCAGTTTATCATTTAAGGATGATATTTTATAAATAAAGATGATTTAAATGTGAAACATTCAAATCCTCAGATCATGAACCTACATTAAATATCAACTAATAAAAATGAACAACGTGTGTATTTTATTGTGCAGTATGGCAACTGCTACAAAGATTTCTTATTTTGCTTTTCTCAGAGTAGAGTTCCAAAAACAAGCAGGTGGAATTTATTTTGATTCTCTCAATCACAAAGTTCACTTTATCAATCAGGCTCCTTAAAAATCTTGCTTAAGAAATGGAAGTGGATAAATTCAAATAACCTTCTGCGTTGGCTCACTGGGATTTTCTCTAGTTGGTTTTTATGCCTCTGGGAAACATCTTGAGCTATAAGTACAGTAAGATTTAGCAATGAACTGATAGTGACTACTTTCCGGTTCTCAAGAACCAGGTGAATAAGAAAGATTCAGGGTAATTAACTAGATTGTGTGAGCACCTTAAAGGAAATTTAAGTTGTAAAAATCATAATGAACAGATATGATTTTGGGGGCAGGGATTTCTTTAGCTTTCCAAAAGTGACTGAGATAAAATGATTTAAGCCTAGAAAAAGAAGCATTCCTTAATTACATTCTATGACAATTTTGAATACTGCACGTTAAATATGGTTGACTTAAAAAATATTAGCATGACAAAATTGGTAACATTTACTTATTTTTATTCATTTAGTATTACTGTTACTGCTTTACCTTTAAGAGAAAAATAGCAAATTTTTCCCTAATTTTTGGGCAGAGGTTTATTAAGACATGCTGAGATCTAGATGCTTTTAATAATTAGCCCTATTTAAAAACTTTTAAAAGGTTTCAATATAAAAGTAAAACAATATACAATAGACAAAGTAGCAACTTGAGAATAGATTAATAATGTAATAAAACTATCTTCGTAAATATTTGTGTCAATATCTAAGATAGGATGCAACTAAAAATTGAAAATACTTTAAAAAAATATTTACAAGTTATAAAAATTCTGTACTCTTTCAAGAACATGAATCTGGAATCTTCAACTGGAAAAACTGTTAAATAACGTGAAAAAAATAGAAATGAGGACTTTACAAACATAGACAACAGGATATCTAAAATTCATTAGTTAAGGAAAAAATTAGAGATTTAAGGAACACGCATTTCCAGTGATATGAAGGGAGAGACTACAAACTGTGAAACCACAGAGTAACTATCCTGAGCTAAACTGCAGCAGTTTTAAAATGATTTCAGTGAGGTTATAATGTTTGGGTACAGTGTTTCTCCCAGTGTTCTCTTTCATACAAAATTTGGTGGGTGTGGTGAAGCACACCTGTAATCCTAGCACCCTGGCGGTATGAGGCAGGAGGATTAAAATTTGAGCCCAGTCTGTGCTACTTAGCAAGACTTTGTCTCAAAACAAAAAATGAAAAAATGGCTAGAGATGTAGCTTAATTGTAAAGACCCTGGGTTCAAAACTGAAAAAAAAAAAAACAAAAAAACAGTCAACAGTTTGAGGAAAATATACATTGAAAGTATACCACAATTTTCAAAAACTGGTTCAAATATAAAATATTCATAATACCAAGTTGAGAAAAATTAAAAGTCTCATGTTTATTCACAACACAATCACTCCAGAAAAGTGTTTTTGTAGAATCTACAAACCACAGTATAATGCACTAATTCACACCTTAGGCATATATTGAAGAGAAAGGAGTGCGTATGTCCATTAAAAGGTATGTGTAAGAATGTCCACAGTTGCTATATTCTTAATGTTCAAAATGTGAAAACAACCCAAATGTTCTAATCATACACCACCACCATACCTGTAAGTGCAAGAAAGCACATACAACATGTGAGATGTTTAGGTCTATTGTTAAGAAGTCTGAGAAGAGGTGAGATGACGAAGTCAGAGTAGTGGTGTCTGGGGAGGTGGTGGTGTCTGCACAGGAGGCACGAGGAACGTTTTGGGATGCTAGGATTTTCTGCCTTCATCTGAGAAGATCACAGCCTATGACACAGTACAACAAATTACTGAACACAGAAGAAAGGAGAAAATTCCATGAAATTCTTAAAATTTAGGATTGTGTAAAAATTAAATGTTGTTAAGCTTACTTATTACTCTACACCAGTGATGGTGAACATTTCAGAGCTTCCAACGCTAACAAGTATCCTGGTATGGTACTGTTTTTTTTTTTTTTTTTGTACCAGGAATCAAGCTCAGGACATTTTGCTTGCCAGGTAGGCACCCCGGGCCCTACTCACATGGAACAATTCATTGGCTTCTTTATATGTATATTCACTATTTATTAAAAAAAGGATTGCTAACACTTGGAATTTAGAAAGTATAATAATGCAACCATAAACCCACTGATGCTTGTTTTAAAAATATTAGAATCAAAGTTTATTTTGGGCTGGCTTAAGTGAAAGATATTTTTTATTAAATAAACTATTTACTTATATTGCCTTTTTTTTGAGACAGGGTCTCACTATGCAGTTCATTGGTCCAGAACTCATTTTGTAGCTAAGGCTGGCCTCAAACTCAAAATGATCCTCCTGCCTCAGCCTCCCAAGTGCTGGGATTACAGGTGTGCACCACCACACCCAGCTATATTGCTTCTTAAATGTATCTTTAGTTTAAAAAATAAAACAATATATAAAAGCAGCTGGTTTACTCTCTTGGTTTATTGTACTAAAAGTTATTACTTAAGACGGCATATTGGGGAGATTTGATGTTTCCTGACACTATGAATAGTTAAAAATAAATTGTATTTATCATCCAGAAAGAAAAAAAAGTATCTTTCCATAGTTGAAAAATAGTTTTTCATAAAAGGTTGAGAGTAAAATAATCTAACACATAATGCTTGACAAAGAAATGAGGCAACTTCAAATTAAAACTACAAATTTAAATTAAGTAGCTTTATAAAATGAAAACTAGCTAAATTACGTGCATAGGCATTTAATCAACAGGAGGAAGAGCAATGAAGTTTAAATAAGATAGGATTTATCAACAATAAATAAACATTTTTAGTGCAAATAGTGCAGTCATCCTAACCCATACAAAGTCAGTCTCAGTTCTATATACAATCTATGTTGTACTGTATATCTGTGAATTCAGCCACTGTGATGAAATGCCAACTTGCCAATCATAAATATAAAACAATGTGCTTAGTTCTGTGTCCCATTTTTCTCTTGGCAGTTCATGTTTTCAGGAAAATCTGGAAAAAAAAGAAAATTTTAGAAATCTAAGCTTTAAATTTGCATCCCTTAATGTTCTTTTGCAATTAAAATTTACATATAAGATAATTTGATTAGAAGGGAGAAGAGTGAGGAAAGAATTTTAATATGGTCATACAGCATATGTAAGCAATTTTCAAAGTTAATTTTTTCTGAAGTTGTATACAATACAAATTTGCTGTAAAAGTTAGCCCTACATTCACGATTTCCCCTGCAAATCTCAAAAAATAAAGTATAAAACAATTCAGACCTGGCAGTAGTGTGAAGTAGGGGCAGATCAGATAAATCTGAACTGAACATGAGAAATGTCTGTCACCCTCCTCCTTGAAGCATACTTCCTTTTTTGGGAGAATTTCCAAGTTCTTTCTCAAAGTCTACTCTTTCAACCCAGTGGGTGGGGCAGAAGGCCACATAATACTAATATCCAGGCCACAATAATTAGGCCAGGTGTACATCTCACCCCTTTCTTTCCTGAAGATTTGTGTTAGAACTCTAGAGAACTCTTTTTAGATGCCACTGCTGCTTGCATTTCCAGATGATATAATCTGACTGTGCGCAGCAACAGTGAAGGGTAACCGACAGCACGTGTCTAGCATTAACAGGGCCCTGGGCTTGATCCCAGCTCCCCAAAAAGAAAAAGCCCCAGGAAGAGTGGGAGAAAAATGAAATGTATTTTATTCATTTTGGCTCTATAATGTATCCTTGTTTGTCAGACAACCTTGGTTCTACTCAGGCTTGCGGGGGTGAGATATGCTCTTGCAACCAGTCATTCCTAAAGCAAAACAGACGGAGAGGGAAAGGAAAAAGATCAGGTGAACAATGACGGGTTGGTAGAAGGAAAAACAGGACATGTAAGATAACACAATGGGAAAATGGAAAATTAAAATGGAAGATCTGACATATGTCCCAGATTATACAATTTTAAGACCACAGAGAACTTTGGCACTTATATCGTCCTGGCTAGTGGCTCACTATAGCTTTTGCAGCAGAGAAGTTTGATGACACATATGGTCCTCAGGAAGATCACTTGGTTAATTCTGTGTAGGAAGAACCCTAAAATCAGGAGGACTGATCAGAAAACTACTGGAGTAATCTGGGTGTGAGATGAAATAGAAAAGAGGGTGTGAGATGAAATAGAGACAGACTCAAAGTTCATTTCAAAGGAAGAAATGATAAGACTATTGAACAACATGTCAGCCAAGCAATATGGTACATGTGACACAGCTGAGAAAAAGGAACTAATTACAGTTAGAAATTCTACTTTTCTTTTTAAAG
Source organism: Dinomys branickii (assembly GCA_004027595.1). Taxonomy (NCBI): domain Eukaryota; kingdom Metazoa; phylum Chordata; class Mammalia; order Rodentia; family Dinomyidae; genus Dinomys; species Dinomys branickii. Next base: position 12,876 of record PVLD010013385.1, on the reverse strand, counting down.
AGAAAACAAAATAACAACCACCAAGGCAAAAAAAAAAAAAAAAAACACACAAAAACAATAAAAGCGATACAGAACTTCAGAACAAGGTGATGGGAACTAACAATGACTGTTATATTACATATTGTTATCTTCAACCAAGCTGCTCAGATTACCACATGTAAGAATGGAAGACTGATCTAACAAATAAAGAGAATAAAAAATAAAACAAACATTAGAAATGATATAGTTCCACTAATCAAGATAGTAGGGATTCAACAATCATTGTTACATTGCATGTTGTCTTCAAATCAGTTGTTCAGATTATTAGATATATAGTCATTCAAAATTGGTCAAGAAAAGAAAAATTTAAGCATTAACTGTTCCTTTCAATAAACCAACAGACACCAGCAGTACAATTATGCCAGCTTTTCTTGTATAGCCATACATACTTTTCCCTCCCTTCTTTCTTTTCTCCTTTCGCTAATCCCAGTTGTTCCTTCCTTTGTACAACCTCTTTCAGTTTCAGAATATCTATTGTACCTTTCGGGTTTTATTTACTTTTTCAGGTTCTTACACTAGACAATATATTTATACATGTAGGTCTGGTTTATTTCACTTTGGAGTATGGTCTGTAGTTGCACTGATTTTCCTATAAAAGCCTTGAGTTTATCTTTTTCCTAGCTGAGTAACGCTCCATTGTATAAAAATATCACTTTTTTTTTATCCATTCCTCAGCTGATGGGCATTTGGGTTCTTTCTTAAGATTTAGCTATGACAAATTGTACTGCTATAAACCTGGGCGCACATATATTGCTGTGGTATGATGCTTTCAATTCTTCTGGAAAAATACCCAGAAGGAGAATAGCTGGGTTGAATGGGACCTCTAATCCCTAGCTTTCTGAGGAATCTCCACACTGATTTCCGTAATGGTTGTACCAACAGTGGAAAAGGGTTCTTTTCCCCACAGCACCTTCAGCATTTGTTATTGGTTGACTTCTTGATGATGGCCATTCTTTGTAGGGTGAGATGGAATTTCAGTGTTGTTTTAATTTGTATTTCTGAAATCACCAATGATGTTGAACATTTTTTCATATATTTATTTGCCATTTGTATTTCTTCATTTGAGAGGTGTGTATTCATCACAGATGCCCATTTTTGGATTGGGTCTTTAAATTTTAGGGGGGCTGATTTTCTTAATTCCTTATATGTTGATAGAAGTCCTAGAAGTCCTTTGTCTGAGGGGCAGTTGGCTAAGATTTTTTCCCAACTGGTGGGTTTTGTTTTTACTCTGTTGGTGATTTCTTTTGATGTGCAAAAACTTTTCACTAAGATGAGATCCCAGTTGTGGATTCTTTGAAGAATTTCCCATGCAGTTTGGTGTCTGTCTGTGAATTCTCTGCCAACCCCTATGTCTCTGAGGTTTCTACCTATTTACTCCTCCAGTAGCTTAGTGTTTCTAATATTTAGATCTTTGATCCATTTTGACTTTATTTTAGCACTACTTGTCTAAACCAATAATATCCAAAAGATTACTGGTTATATGCTTGTTTATACACTATCATGTCTAATGTAATAAAAAACATGTTACACACTGTAATAGCTATAAAAATTGAATTACTCTTAAAGCGTCTGAACAAGCACTGTTAAGAATATTTTCATTCAAAAATACCTATGCAAGAACCCCTAGACTTGAAACCAGAATAAACTTACCTATAGAGGAGCATGAAAATGGCTGTGCATTGCAATCACCTGCTGAAGTTTCTCTTCCTTGGCTCTTCTACAATGGCAAATCTAGAAGACAAATTATTTAAAATACAAGTCACTCCTCTGAAAATACAAAATAAAACGTTGTAACAGAATTCCAAGTAGGAAACCTTTAACCTACTGACGTTACTTCAAGTTTTAAATGTTGAAGGCAGTTAATACTTCCCATCAGAGAAATATCTAATTTTATGTGGAAAAGAGTGTTTACCTTTAAACTGTCAATGTAAAATAAACTCTGACCCTTTATATCAATTCTGTGTATTTGACTTTAAGTATCTGTTTTTTAAAAAATATGGTAAAAACCCTGTTCTTGTTAACCACGAAGATAAATACACAGTAGAATAATGAACCAGAGATCAATGCCTTAGTCATACTGAAACCTAGGCAAGTCATTGTCTCTGCACTTTTTCTCTCACAAAAACTAAGAGATGATAAATCTGAACCCCATTCGCCTTAACATGATACAAATGTCAGATTTGATTTATAAATTTACTAATTAAAGATTATTATTTGTGATGTTTCAGGGAAAGTAGGTAAAAATCTGCCAGGGATGGTGGCGTATGCCTGTAATCCCAGCACTGGGGAAATTGAAGCAAGAGGATCGCTGCAAGTTTGAGGCCAGCCTGGGCTACAAAGAGAGTTCAGGACCAGCCTGAACTGCATAGCAAGACCCTATCTCAAAAAAACCACCCCCTCAAGAGAAACAAAAAAGCCCCACAAACAACAAACAAAACAGAGAGAGTAGGTAAATATTCAGGACTCTATTAAAGGGGATCAATTTTGGTTTTTCTTTAAATACAAAAGAAAAAAAAATCAGCGGAAGCTATTCCAGAATATTCTCTATTTTTTTTAAGTTTTATTTTTTAATCTCTACAGATTATTGTCTCTTTAAAAAATTCATAAAACAAGTTGTTACTCAGAAGTATATAAAAACTGTTAAAACCAGACCTGTGCTGATTTCCCAACTCCTACAGAGTGCTACAGTTACCAGCATTTCTGAAACAGAACTATTACAGTATTTGATTTACCTGCTTGTGTACTCAGAACAAGCAGGTTTAAAGTGACAGTGGACTGTTGCTATCCTTCTCAATAAAGGCTCTTCAGATTCCTCTCATAGCACTCAAATCTCCAGCTGAGTAACATGCTGAAGTTTTTTACTCATGACTGTATTTAAATAATTTGATATTGTCATTCATCCTCAACTGAAGAGTATTACATACTGTTCTCTTTTCCATGAAGCTACTGAGAAAATCATCTATTTCAGTTTTTCCCTCCAAGAAATCTTCAGCAATATTATCAGATTCTTCCTCAGCTTCATGTGCAGCTACTTTCAATCTTGCCTGTAGGGTACTTGCACTACAGCTCTGAAAACAAAAATAAAAATCCTACCAGTCATTATATACTCAAAACTCTTTAGAGGGAAAGAAATGAGGCAGAGGAAGGGAGAAGCAACTTGTTATATACCGTTCAAAGCTTCTTCTTATGAAAATGTGCTACCTTAAAATGTCCCCAATCAGGTCCTAGTTTTGGATATGATATAGACAAAGAAACCAACCCACTGGCTGCAAACTATAGAATGAAATCCTGAGGGTTTTGGAATTCAGTGGTTGTGGAAGGCACTTACTAAGAGGACCCCTAGGGCTCCCTACTTCATGGTATTCCTGTTCTTGTTTAATCTTCTTCCCTGAGTAGTGGGCTGGACCTAGAGATTTCACATCTAATGAACAGAATACAGCAAGAATGATGGGAAGCAGAAGTGGAAGACACTGTGTAAAAGGCTGAAAACTACAAAACACTATTGAAAACAGTTAAAGACATAAATAAGTAGAAAGACATCCCATGTTCATGGGTGGGAACACATAATGTTAAGGCAACACTAACCAAAATTATTTAAAAATTAAAATCTACAAACTACACTTGCAGAAATAGAAAAATCCACCCTAAAACTTATCCAGAATTTCATGTGACCCAAACAGCCAAAACAATATGGAAGAACAACGGTGGGTTCGTACTTCATGGTTTCAAAACTTACTACAAAATAGGTTAATTGAAATAGTGTGGTACTGACATAGAACATACAACTAAACATAATAGAGAGCCAAGAAATCAACCCTCAAATATAGGATGAATGATTTCTGTCAAATCCCACTCAATAGGGAGAGTCTTTTTAGCATGTGGTGCTAGAAATGCTGAATATCTACTTGCAAGAGAATGAATTTGGACCCTTATCTTACTTAACAGACAAAAATTAACTCAAAGTGGATCAAAGACCTAAATGTAGGAAGTGTAAGTATTTTTTTATAACTACTCTAGATTACTGGTAGTAGTTGTGATGCATCCCATCTGATTGAGATGCATCACAATAAAAATGTATGGTAATACACTATTTTCACATTACCTGTATTAAAGCTAGGCATCTTTTGTTTTGCTTTTTGAGACACTTTCACTATTTCAGGCTGGCCTTGAACTCACTACGTAGCCCAGGCTGGCCTCAAACTCACAGCGATCCTCCTGCCTCAGCCTCCCAAGTGCTGGGATTACAGGTGTGCACAACACCTAGCATGATTATCCATTTTTACAAGTCTGGCTCACATGAGTGATGTTTTATTTTGCTTTTGAAAATATTGTAGTAAGTATAATGTATTTCCCAATGTTTTCCTTTACTTAAATATTATTGAGTACCTACCATGTGCTAAAAGCAATGGACTAGGTGTTGGGTAATACAGAAGGGTATTAAACAGGGTAAGTCCCTGTATTCACATAACCAGTAGTCAGTCTACTGATGTGGTTCTCACACTTGAGAGAGTAGAGGATTCATATTCATTTTCATCCGCTTAAGTGAGCAAATGCAGAGAGTACCTCTACAGAGGAGGTCAAAATCTAGATAGATTTTGTTTTTGAACTTTTAATTATTTCAATAATCACATAAGCAATTCTTATATAAACATTCAGGGGTCAGAATAGCTGTTATGGCAGAATATTTGTTGGACATTTGTATTTCTCCTCTCGTTAACCTTCTTGTTTTCTCCTTTGCTTTTTATGGCCCACTAGCATTAATACTTGTGTCATATGCTACAAATACGTTTCCTTTTTTACTTCACTTTCAATTTTATGATTTTTAACATATACAAGTTATAATCTGTATATAATTAAATACATCAGCTTTTTCCTTTATGGTTCTATCTCTTTTATTATGCTTATAAAGATTTTTTTCCACCATAATCTTCGAAACATCCTAGGAGTTAGCTGACATTTTATGATTTCACTGAAAATAGTTTTATCTGTAACATCTTTCTATGTCCTTTATGCTCTAGGACTCTAACACCTTTTGGAATGGATACTGAATAGATAATCAATTATATAATTTTTTGAATCCTCAAATTTTTTCAGTAATTACTCATATATCTAGTCTATTTCTCAATTGTATACCCTTTTCCACACAATTACTTTTTTTTCCCTACAAAACTATCATTTTAAATAATGAGGAGGTGGGTACCAGGAACCAAACTCAGGACCTCACGCTTGCCAGGAAGGTGCTGCACCACTGAGCTCTAGAATAAACTTTGATAAAGGAAAAACAATGTCACTGCCATTATTTCTTTTGGTTCAACCTCTTCCTACTTAAAATATTCACTTTTTATTACAAATTTGCAAGTTATTTTAAGAAGACTAAAATCTTTGTAATACCCTACTTTTCATTTTATGGATATTCTATGTTGCTCTACAAAAGTATGCTTTAATTTCATTACAGTTTCCTCATTTATTTACTGAGTTCATCTCTAAGTATTTTACAGTATTACTGATGTTGAAAATGATTTGTTTCTCTACTTGTTTTTGTAGTGGTAAATGCTGAAACATAGAGAAACACTTTTCCCTAGGATTTTTGATTGATTTTTGGTAAATAACTGTTTTACCTCTTCATTTACAGTATACCTCTTCTCTTTGTCTTATCTTATTTCAGTATTTAGAATCTCCAAAGCAATGTTATAGCTCAGTGATAATGGGACATTACTCCCTTATTCCTAATGTTCAAGAGATAATGGAAACACTTAGGCATTAGTTATGATATTTACTGTTGGTTTCCAATCTTTTTTTTAATAAAAATTTCTATTTGTAGCTTACTAGAAGTTTGTGTCAGGAATGATGTTGCCTATTGTAAAAGATTCTTCAACATGCACTGACTGCACCGTGTATGAAGAGTACTTCCATTGACCCTCACAGGGATTCTTGTTCATGTTCATTTCCTAATTCTCATACTTCCTATTTATATGACCTCAAGGAAGTTATTCACATAACTTTGTGTGCTTTGGTTTCCTCATCTGTAAAACAGAAAATAGGGGAAAAAAACTACTTCACGGGGTTTGGGGTAATAATGAGCCAAGACAGTGTATTGCATTGTATAATATAAAACACATGTTAATTGCTCATATAAGCTATTATTATTTTATTGTAAATAATGATCATGTTATGTGAAATACATAAATTTATATTCTTTTAATATCCTTGTTTTGGCTACTGTTTGCTTTACTCCTATTTTATGATATATTACATAGGTCTTACCTTTCAAAATTCAATTTTAAAAGAAACAATATTATTAACTATAATACTGCTTACTGGTATGAACTGTAAAGATTATATCCTTCTCTTATTTTGTTTTTTGAGACAGGATCTTGCTACATAGTTTGGGGTGGTCTTGAACTCACTATGTAGCCTAGGTCAGTCCTTAAACTCACAGCAATCCTCCTTTCTCAGCTTTCTGAGTGCTGGGATTACAGTTGTGCACCACTGTGCCTGGATCTCCATTCTTTTTTATTTTTAAAGTATTTATTTTTTAACCAATACAGTTTAAATTTTATAAGCTGTCTTTAACATAGTATTACTTTTTAATGTGCTAGTTTTTCATGGAAGGTAACTCAACTCTTACAAGATAGTCTAAAGTTTTTTTCTTTTTACAAGGGTTACACAGCTTCTATCACTCAGAAGTTAGTTATGAGAGGTTTTCACATTTTTCTGTTTTAGAATCAGATATGCTCTTTCATGACACACTGATTTACTGTACATCATAACTGGGAGCTACTTATCTTCATTTAAAGGAACTAACTCTTATAAAGTCAGATGCTTAATAAACAGTTTCCTATAATAATGAGAGTAGAAATTTGGTCTGGGGAGTTTAGGGCTAAAAGTTCTACGGGAAAAGAAAAAATCTGGATAACCTTACCTCACTAAGTTCATGCTGCCTTTGCATCTTCTTTTCAAAAGTAGATTTCATTTGTGTAAGTACTTCATACTAAAGGAGAAAATAAAAAATGCTGTTCAGTTCTATTTTCAAATTGCATAAATCCCTTCACAATAATCACCAACTCACCTTATCCAAAACAGTTTGTCTTTTGGCTTCTAAACTGGGTTCCAAAAGGAGATTTTTTCCTGTAAGATAAATCTCTGCTTTATTTCCAGGTAATCACATTTTGTTTTCCCCAAGAAATGTGAATTGCAGGAAAGAAAGACATACTTGCTAATTCCTCAATACTTCTTACTAAGTCATCCTTGTCAGTAATAATTTGTTTTAGCTGAGGCAAAGTCAGAAACTGTTCTAGTAATACTTCCTCTTGTTCATTCATATCTGTGAGTTGTGACACACTGGAAACAAAAGAATAAAAGGCTGTTAGCGAATATCATTTATCTACTTTTCTCCTATAAATATTCATAATTTTTTAGTTTTATTCAGTTGATAAAATTCTGAATGACTTTTCCATAAACATCTAAGAACATTATTTGTAATCTTAAGAGCAAATAACATCAGTTGTAACATAACATAAAGTAATCTATACCAGATTCTCTTTCAGGAGATACTTAAAAGGGGAATAGCTGGGTCAAATGAAATTTCTAGTTTACTTTTATCGGGATATATGAATACCCATGTTTATAGCAGCACAATTCATAGCAGCTAAATTTTGGGAGTAGCCTGTATGTGCATCAACAAATGAATACATAAAGAAAATGGAGTATTCGTACACAATGGGGTGCTACTCTGCCACAAAGGATAAACTTGAGTCATCTGTAGAAAAATGGATGCATCTTGAAACCATAACCTTAAGTAAAATAGATCACAAACAAGGTTAAATAGTGCATGAGTTCTCTTATATAAGAAACCCAAAATATAAAGAAAGTATAAAATACAGGTAATAGGAAGTAGAGAGACAGATCTTTCACAAATGGGAAGGAGATCAAGAGATGAAGGGGGAGAAAAAGGAAGAGAAGGGTATGAAAAAAGAATTAAGGTATGTTACGTACATGTACCAACCCCCCACAAGGAATATAATCATTATGTATTGCAAATATACACTTAACAAAAAACAGAAACTGGAAAAAAAAAACCCAGATTCTCAACAGAATCTGTAAAAGTGAATTCTGATACACCAATACATCTGCTTTGTGACAACTATGAAGCCAGGTATGGGGTTTCATGCTGTAATGTCAGGATTTGGGAAGCTGAGGCAGGAGGATTGTCATGAGTTTGAGGCCAGCCTGGGCTACAGAGCGAGTTCTAGGCAAGCATGAACTACATAGTGAGACCCTGTCTCAATCCATCAATCAATCAATCAGCCAGTCAGTAAGTGACAACTGTGAGGAAGTGTTCACCATTATACAGTGACCTAAAATCAACAATAGTCTATTTAACTTAGGTAAAGAGAAAGAAGCATGAAACTACCTGTTATAGTTTAGATACAGAATGTCCCCCTCAAGTCTTGTGTTTAAAGTTGGGAGTTTTGGAAGATAACTGAATCATGGGGCTGCTACACGCCACCAGGGAAGTGACCCATTGATAAGCTTATAGTTAAATGTGCTCTTAGGAGGGAGGCCTGGCTCGAAGAGGTACATATGACACTGAGTGTGTGCCTTAGAAGGTGTGTCTCCCTCCCTGGCTCCTGCTTCTCTCTGTTTCCTGGTTGCCGTGTGGTAAGCAGCTTTCCTCCACCATCTTTTCTAGCTTGGAGCTGACCCACCATGGATGGAATCCCTCTAAACTGTAAGCCAAATTAAACCTCTCCTCCTTTACATGGTGGGTGTTCAGTATTTTCTCCCGGTGATGGAAAAGCTGACTAATACTAATTACTCTAGGTCTTTCCCTGATTCAGCTAAGGCTCCTTAAAATACAAGAGCAGTAGTACAGTCAGATACTTTTCTTAATTTTTTATTTTTTTTTATTTTTTTTTTTTTTGTCTTTTTGAGACAGGTTTCACTATGCAGTTCAGAGTGGCATTCAACTTGCCCTAACCCTCCCACCTCAGCCTTCTAAGTGCTGGGATTACAGGCATATGGCACCACACCCAGCCTTAATTCTGTTCGATTGCTTTAGATTTTCACTTATTTCTACAGTTTTGAAGCTAGGAACTGGTCTTAATGATTTGTGAAACTTAAGATGTTTAAAAGTTGGCATGGTCGCACATGCCTGCAATCCCAGCACTCTGAGAGGCTGAGGGAAGACCACAATTTCAAGCCCAGCCTAGGCAACTTAGTAAGAAATTGTCTCAAAATATGTAATAATGATAGTGATAATAATAATAGTACTAGGCACTGGAGATGTAGCTTAGTGTGAAGGCCCTTGGTTCACTCTTCCGTATTAGAAAAACAAAGCTGTGTATTTCTTACAGACATAATACTGACCATAACAGCATTATAACAGATTCAAAGAAGTAAAAAATCTATGGGCAGGCTATCATTAGAAACTCTCCCCCTCTTTTTGTTTTTGTTTTTGTTTTGTTTGGTTGAGACATGAACTTAGGGTCTCATGCTTGCCTAGCAAACGCTGTGCTGCTGAGCTGTATCCCCAACCCCCTCCCTCCTTTTTCATTATGTGTATTGTTGAGAGGTAAACAGAATTGGAAAATGACCGCAAAAGTTAATATAGCATTTTAGTTTGAAAGAAGCTTTCCTGGGAGACTCTTCTACTACCAGCTTGAGGCCTGGTCAATGCCTGATTCCAGAGACACACTGGCCAAATCATGATCAATAAAGTCTATCTAAGACTCTATAAAGTAAGTAGCCTCTGCTACTGTGTCCAATTACTATAGGACTACAAAGGTAAGGTGCATGAGCAGCCATGACAATCTTCCATTTTAACTTCTATGTCTATTTAGCTAATAGGCACATGACTGTCACCGTAAAACATATAGATTGATATATGTCTGTCTATATATATGTATATGTACATGTACTCATAAAATATTAAAAGAGAAATAATGGAACTCTAACCAAAACCAAAAATAGATCACTAAGGTGAAAGAGAAAACTACATAGAGAAGACACAGATGGAAAAATATTTTGAATATATCTTATAGTTTTGACTACAGAACCATATAAAAACATTATATAATTAAAAAATAAATACAAAAGGGAGTAAAAGCAGTCTTCATAATTCCAGAACAAATGGGCTGTTTTGCTAATGAGTCTATTTCTTCCAAAGCATTTGAGGATCCAGAGAAATATTATTTGAAGAGACTTATTAAAAAACAGTATGGGATTTGTACATTCTGGCATGATATATCCTAAATACAAAACTATTTTTAAAAAAACAGAAAAAAACCTTTATTTGCACTCAACAATCTTAGTAAGAATATTAGTACTGCTATTTTGAAAAACATTAAGTGCCCTTTCAGAGAAATACATCACTCAGGTCTGGGAAAAGAAAGGTTCATTCTGATCCCATGGTACTTTTTTCACAGCCAGAAATGACACAGGAGCAAATTTAAGTTTCACCAATAGGACAACTTCTGGACCTCACTGGTACATCAGCTCATTATTCTGAGTTGATAAGTGAAAGTAAAAAAGTATTTATCCTGTTTTCCCAGAATAAAGTATATTTCAGTATAACTAGATGATTAAGGAAAGCCCTTCATTAAATAAATCTGGTTAATAAATTCTGGCAGTAGGACTGACTGATAAAATCACGAAATCACATTGCGACTCTTAATGAAAAAACTGATGGTCGATCATTTTAATGGCTTCAACACAATCTAATCTTAAGTCATTACAAATAGGGTAACCACACATAATTGTTGCCTTATGTGATGTAATAAGAAATATATGCTAACTAGCAGAAAATTGATCCTAAATCTAATCAATATTTCACTTCTATCCACCAACAGCACGAAATATAAGAAACAGAAGAGTATCTTCAACGGTTCCATAAAGATCAATTAGGCAAAAAAAAGTATGAGAGAATCTCTAGGACAGATGACCAGTATCTTCAAAAATGTATAATGCATGTATATATGTATATATGTCTATATAAAATTATGCATATATATGTGTAAGTGTGTAAATATATTTGTGTATCAATGTGAGTGTGCATAAAGGTGGAGAGAAATGATTCATGATTAAAAAACTTAATAAAGCCAGTATTCAAGTGATATAGGTGGGCCTTGTTCTGAATTGATTCAAACAAACTACCAATAAAAAATTTTAATTAAGATACTGAGGAAATAATATTGAAGAATTATCATTGATTTTATTAAGGTATGGTGATGACATTGATTGGGGTTATGAGAGAGACAGACAGAGGGACTGACCTTACTCAGTGCTTGCTTCATACTGTCAGGAATACTGTATTGAGAAATACTTTTCAAAGAATTCAAGTCACATGTTAGAAAGGACTAATTATCTTGGTAACTATTATATCATTCCTAACATCTAGGGTACAGACTAGTCATTAAATAAACACAACCCATAAGACTTAAAACTGATGTATAAAACTTTCCACTAAGATAATTACAAGACTAGTGATTTAGAAAAATCTTTTAATATGGACATAAAATGATGATTTGATTTATATTTATAAATAAAATAGACAAGAACCTCAATTTTACTCTCCAAAGTTTTTACCTTAGTTCTGAGAGTTCTGGAAATGCATCAGGAACATCTGGCATCTTGTAACCAAAACCATTTTGGCTTATCTAAAGAAGAGTTTTACAAGGTATTAAATTTCAGCCATCTTTCTGATTGTTCCCATTTACTTATAAAAGTAATTTAAAGGTATTACATCCCCAAACTGTTTTCATTATTACAACTTCATTTTTGTCTTTCCCATTGTACTTATGCTCCCCTTCTTTCTTCTGGCTATTTTTTTTTCAGTGTAACTGTACATGTAGGGTTACATTTTTGTAAATCTTTTTTTTAATAGGGTCCTAAAAGAGCCACTATAAGGCCTCTTTTTTGCTCAAGTGTACGGCTATACAAGAAACTCACGTGAGTCTGTGACAAATGTGAAGAATCATCTATTATAATTTGATACAAATACATTTTTATTAAGTGAAATAAAAAATATAAAAAACCTTAATAAACTGTCAATAGTGTGAATAATTATCTAAGTTAGACAAAACAGTAGGATAGAGAAATATACTATCCACTATTTGAATATATATGAAGAAATACATAATTCTTTTATCCTTAAAGACAGTTGAGAAGTTGTCTTACAATTTTATTTGTACTAGTTTTTGTAGTTTGTAAATAATCTTCATTAACACAATGATAAAACTTTGAAAAAAAGTCCTCTTCAGTCTATCTTTTAAATGATTAAAAACTCTGAAATTAGTAATGCTGCATATAATAAAGCTTTACAGTGCTTATGTATTATATGAGTGGTATTCACCATGGGTTAAAATTGAAAGGTTTTAAATTTTTGAAAATATTTTATGCACAAAGTACTAGTGTCAGGACTTCCGGGAAGATGGCGACCGGGTAGGCAGCAGAGAGGGAACCTCCCAGAGGATTACCACCCAAACAATGAAATATAACAATATGAAGACAGAAATAAGGACTTCCGGGAAGAAGACGACCAGCCGAGAGAGCGAGTGCGGAGGGAAGAACGGCTTCAGCTCCTGAACCCGACAGAGAACGCGCTACTGGGACAAACTGCACCAAACTGGGCAGCTCTCCGGGATCCCGCTTAGAACCCCACCCCGCAGCCAGCGCTGCGCGAACTGGAGCAACAGCGACCGGCCGGCGGGATTTCTGAGTCGGGGAAAATCTCCATCCAGGGAAAAACATCTGAACGGCACTCCTGTCTGCACGATCACAGGGTGAGTTAAGTGCGCGCTCTAATCGGTTTTTCCTGAATCGGGAAGAAGCTCAGCC
>PVLD010013384.1:0-56248 GCA_004027595.1 Dinomys branickii | reverse complement strand
ACAGGCACACTCCAGGGCCTGCAAAATCCTAAATGCTCCAGCTCAGCCCCTAGTCAGACAGCTAGGCAACAAGTTGTCTGCTGTCACTCAGGTGCTGCGCTCCTGCGCCCCAGCACGCTCTCGTAGTTCTCTCAGCTAGGCTTTCAAATGCTGTTTGAGGCAGTGACAGCGCCGCACTTTCCTGCGGGCATTAAGAGCTCACTGGGCCGCCAGGATTGATCTCTGTGCGAACGCTGTGCCCTTGCGATCCAGCCTTGGAGCCCTGCGCAACCGGCTTCTGTTCCACTTGAGCCGAAGATCGCCCTTGGGTGGTGGCGCTAGATGGCTGCGCTGGGGCTGAGTTGAGAGAGGCCTTGGGTCACGAGCCCAGATAGTCAACAGGCCGGGGGCCCGGAGGCAAAACCAGGGGGTGGGCATGGGCTCCAAGTGGCAACCCCGGGCCCCTGCAGCCAGGCGCGCGCCTTGGCTGGGACACCTGTCGGCAGTTCTCGCCGGCTTCTGACCCGTCCCTGCTTGAAGAATAAAAATAATTTTAAATGGAGAGGAGAGGGGAGTCTGGAAATTTCTGACACTTGAGAATATTGTGGGCCATGTTTGATGCTATGTAGCAGATAGCTGGGTCTATTAACATGTATCCTCTATAAGCCCCTGATTACTATTTCTCCAAGTGTCCCCCTTCCTCTGAGTTTAACCATCAGCCCAGGTGCACGCGTCGACTTTGCTCAGCTATGAGGTCCCGGGTCAGCAGCTCCGCAGAGCCCGCTGAGACTCGCGGCCGCTTCCAGACTGTGAGCGGCAGGGCAATCTCACCAGCTCTCGGTGTCTATAACTCGGTGTTCCTGTTCCCTAACGTGCATTGTCTTTCCAGACCCGCGCACCAATTCGAGGCAAAATCGTGGAACTCGGCGCGAACACAGGGGTTCCTGCGGGCTGTGGTGCGCGGCAATGAGCTCCATATGGGGCTCGGAGGCTCGGTTGCGGGGGAGGTGTCTGCGACCCAACAAGTACCCATTGAAAGCAAAAGTTCTTACAGATATGAATTGGGGCAGACTTCGAAGGCAGGACCCAGAGAGAAGAAGGGAAACCACCCAAAACACATATCTTCGCGGCTACCCAACCCTGTGCAGCCTCGGGAATGGGCAGCCGCAGGGCCGGAAGGACCGCGCTCTGGAAGCCCAGTTTGGGCTGACTGCTGATACCGCGGTATTCTAGAATTGCGTTGTGCCAGTCTTTTCCGGCTAGGCAAAATATTTTATAAGCAAGGCTTAAACATAAAAAGAATGGATGCTTTTAGTACTTTTGTGCAACTTGTAATTGGCTTAAAGGACTGAGCCGTGGTCATTCATGGTTTGAGATTGGGTGATGGAGCAGTCAAATTTACAGCTTCGGTGCAAAAGCCCCAAGCCCAACCCAGAGCGCGCGAGCTCGCTGCGGGTTTCGGGGCTGCAAGTGGAGGGAGGCGAAGCCGCGATCCTCAGGAAACGGTCCAGGCGGGGAAGGAAACTCAGATGTCCTGGGGTGGGGGGCGACTGCGCTGTGGTGGATTCTACTTCTTTCTGGCGGGAGTCCTAGAGGTACCCCCCTCAGATTACAGGCGTCTGAGGCCCGCTCTGTGGGTGCAAGACTGTTCCTAAGGTGCGCGCAAGAGATACCCGCTGGAAAAGCACCCGGCGGAGGCCGTCTCTGCGAGCGCTGGCGGCACGCGCGGTCCGCACTGCGCGCACACACCTGGAGCTCGTGGTGGGGGGGAAGGGGGAGGAGGAGAGCCAAGCAAGTGTCTTAAAATAGAGAGCCAGGCAGGGGAGCGCTAGACACCAAGAAGGGGGAGGAGGAGACGCGAGCTGCGGTCACTGGGCGCGCTGCTCGGCGCGCTGGCCCCACGGCGGGCAGGGGCGGGCTGGGCGCCGACGCCCCTCGCCTGGCACTCCGCACCTGGCCCTGCGGGAAGTGAGCGCTGATTGACAGCTGCGTTGTCCCAAAAGGCTCGCCTAAGATGCTGATCTGCGGGTGGGTGTAGACGCGCAGCAGGCGCGCCCGTGCCGGCTCCCGCCGCGCGCCTCCCGAGCCCAGCCGTTTCCCCGGCTGTGGTCGAGCGGGGCTCTCGCCCCCGCCTCGCCCGCCCCCGCGGTCCCCGCCGGCCGGGCCCTCCGAGTCGCGCTCAGGTCGGCGGGCGCTCGCTCGTCCCGGCTCACCATGCATTGCCACGCCGAACTGAGGCTGAGCTCGCCCGGCCAGCTCAAAGCAGCCAGGCGGCGCTACAAGACTTTCATGATCGACGAGATCCTATCCAAGGAGACCTGTGACTACTTTGAGAAACTTTCCCTCTACTCTGTGTGCCCGTCGCTGGTCGTGAGACCCAAGCCCCTGCATTCCTGTACGGGTAAGACGCCCCCCGCTAGGGGGTGAGTGGGGTGCGCCGGTAGCTTTTGCGCCCGTGTCTGTCGCCTCCGCTTTTGGACCCCAGGGCGAGTGGAAGAGGCACAGGGGTTCTTTTTCTATGCCCCTGCACGGACACTACACTGCCCAGGCGTCTGCAGCTTGGCGGGGAAAGGCCAGGCAAGGTGTCGAAGCCGCGATCCGAAATTTCGTAAAGGCAGCGCGGACCTAGGAGCAGTCGCTCCTGCGATCCGGTAATGCGAAGTGGTGGTGCTCGGAGGAGAGCGCTTCCTCCTTCCCGACCCCTGCGGTTTCGAGTCAGAAAGTTCAAATACTTGACCTGATTTAGCGCCTAAGTCATTGTTTCAGGAAGTGTGGTTGTGGGTTTCAACTCCGGTTTACTGGCCGGGCCTCTCACCTTGAATTAGCTCGTCCAACCTCCTACTGCCTCTACTGGGAATTTGACAAGCAAGGCAGTGTTCCGTGGTTCACAACAGTCCTGGATTCACGAAAGTTTACTTGAAATGTCCTCCTTCTAGGGAAGTTTGGAGTCTGTTGCTTTTGTGACGTGCGGAGGGGATCAAGCCGCGTTTGTTTTAAGTGACTATACCAACAACAATAATAAAAACATACCACAGATCTGGTTCCTCTCTCAACAAGAGCTGAGACCAGTAGAAAGGAAAGCTTAATACTTATATTGAAAAAGTTGTAGGTTTGTGTAAAATTAATCCAAAGACATTTAAAAAGAATTTTGCATTAAGAAGTGCTCTAAGTTTCAGGGTACCTTGACATCATTAGGATTTAGGTTATGAAAACATCAGTGTGGCAAAAAAAATTTTTGAAGCAAATTTTCAAAGGATTTTTAGAAACATAATAGATATCCTTACTGTTATTTTTTTTCACATTTATGTGTCTGCTATTTGTAAAATCTTAGGACAAATATTCTGCACTGATGCTGACTAGGAAAGTAGGCTAAATTTTGTTTTTGAAAACAACTGTTTGTTACTATAACTAAAATCTCTTTGAGAAAAAAAAGAGATGATTTGTTTCAATCACAAATTTCAATGCATCCAGCCCAATTATTGTATACAGGGTTCCTTAAGACAAAACCCAACTCTTAAGCACCTATATATGGCCTGGTGTTGGAAGATTTTTCAGTGATTTTGTATTAAATCAGAGGCAGCTTTTCTTGGTTTTTTGGGGTCATGGGATTAGATCATGGATGAAAACATGCTAGAAACAGAGCAGTAAGGAGCCTCAGAAAATAATCATCCAATTAATTTAGGCTAAGTTATGTTGTATTCAACTTTGTGTGGGAAAGGAGTGGAAAACACAGAGATTCATAGGTAATGCAGTGGTTACTAAAGCAAATTAACCTATATCACAGGTTCAAATTTTGCTCAGTCTTGTGCTTCTAGAAGTTAGTGACGGTTTGTGGCAGAAGGTGGTTTTTGGCAATGATTTTCCTGTCCTGTTTTCCCAGTGCTTCCTCCTTTTAGATTGTTCCTTTCAGAATGTATTGTGATTTTGCTCTACTTGAGAGTTAAGATATAGAAACTAGGATTTGCTAGTGGAATTAAACTCATAAAAACTGGCTACAATGGTTCATACTTTCAAATCATAAGCCTTTGGTGGGTTTACGATTACAGTTAAAGCCTTACATGTATTAGATCATGGGAATCCCATTAGTGACTTCTCAAGGGTTTTGCAAATTCCAGACTTTCAAAGTACTTTTGTTGCTTTTCTCAGTTAAATTCAGGATCAAAAATCTTAGGTTGGATGAATGTAATCTTTTTAAAAAATTGTAAAACTAATAACAATGATTTACTAACATTCATAAACAAAACTGACTTTTCTGGATAGACATAAATGTTTAGCACTTTTGGTAGAACAAGAGCCTAAAATGTTCAAATTAAGTGACAGGAATAATTAGAAATAAAGTTACTGAACTTTCTCATTCTTTTGTTTGCTGGCTTAAGGTTTAATTAACTGCAAAAGAAGAAAAGTTTGTCAGGTAAAGGGAAGTAAAGAAATTTTTAAAAGAATGAAAAATTCCTCAGTTGAAAGAATTGCCAGTATGTACAATAGTACATACATTTGGGAGAGAAAGGAAGTTACAACATTTAGAAAATCTTTACATAATTAAGCAGTTAATGTTTAGATTTAGGAAACCAATTGTCAATTTATGGTACTGAATTTCCTCAGGCAGGAGAGCCTTTATTGTATCCAAGCAAACAGAGAAATGGAAGTATTTTTGGTTAGGCAGATAATTACTTGATAGTAATTAATTATTAAACACTTTAATCTTGATAGAAAATTATTGTTTAACAGACCCTTAGTATAAATACAGTAATTTTGGTCCTAGAAAACTGTCTCTAAATTTCTCAATAGATCTCTTAAACCACCTTAGTGGGTATTTAGTAAGGGAATCCTGTTCATCTAAGGAGAACTAAACTAAATTCATCTAAACTAAAGGAAAATTTATCATTAAATTTAAAATAAAATTTAAAAGAAAGCCTGAAGAAAGCCTCCTTGATTTAGTATATAACATGTTGGTCGTATTTTAAAATCTGATTACAGTAATCCCCATTCAGAATGGGAATATATTGCCATTTAGAAATCAGTAATTGTCTCTCATAAACATTATAATGGCGATGTGATTGAAAGGGCCCAAACAGAGGTACCCTTTATGATACCATAAATACTATTTAATTTAGGTTTGATGGTTGTCTTTTTCTGGTTGTGCTTAATGTTTCTAAGTAGGAAAGTCACTTGAGTGAAGCAGGCTTTTCAGGACAGAGTAGATCACAGAGGAAGCGGCATCATCATTTTTGATGGCTCTGGTTTTAAGTTTAATCTTTAGAAATAGATTTTCTAAATTTGGGGAAAATGGGTAATTTATTTAACAGAAGCAAGAATATAATAATAATTTACCCTAATGGGTTTTCGGTGAAAGGCACTGACAAACAGGCCTGTGACGCTAATTCTAACTGATTGTAGTTATTTATGCTTCGAACCCAGAATTACACTATATTTGCACATGCGCGGGATGGGAGTGAGTGTAGATATTTCATCATTTTGCAATCTGGGATATTTTTCCAGCACTAACACACTAAAACTTGTAGTCTCTTTTCTCCTCCGGCAGAATAATTATGTTGAATAATTACATTTGAAAAATTACACTTCCTCTACTGGTCCCTCCTATAGAGCTGGCAATGGGTTTTTGAGTGGGGGAAGGGGTCACAGAGGTCAACTTCCCCAAGTGTTTTTTGCAAAGAGCCAGGGTCACATCCTTTCTTCAACATAGTTTCAGTACCCTTTTTACACTGTTGTCCTTGTCTGGGTTCTCAGAAATCAGAGAGATTTTCCATTTTGGTATGCACCAGAGATAAATATGTGTAATCACGCCCAGGGGACAGTCAACCAGCCAATTGAAAGGAACATTTGGGGAAGGGTAATTATCTTAAGAGGTGGCATTGAGAACATTTTATCCTTTGGTGGGTCCAAGAGAAACAAGTTCTTTGGGGTGTTGTCCTTGGGTGCATTTGTATCACAAAGACTGTGTGTCACCCCAGTGAAAAATTAAATGAGATGCCGACATGTGGAAGGACTTCTTTGGGAGTTAGGGAGTCGGCTACTGCTTCGTGAAGTGATTCTTTAAGCTTCCCCGTGGCTTTGGTTTTTCAGTCAGGCACCAAAACCCACAGAATCTCAGGAACCTGAGCATTTGGCACTGGAATGTGAATGTAAATCGGGGTCTGGGAAAATGATTATTATCAACTTGAATTTGTGCTTCTGCCAGAGGCAAATAGGCTTTTATTAGCAATTACTCAGAACTGCTTCTCCTGTTTCCATTCTAAGGGTAAATAAGTCAAGAGACCCACGGGATCCAGGACTTGTTCGAGGTCAGGATATATTTGGAGCTAAGCTGTTATCTCATTAGTTCTTTAAGTTTTAAACTTCTTTTTAAAATCCAGTTGCTGCAGGTTTCCTTGCAAGTTTGTTTTAAACTTGTGAATAGCTCATGAGCAGTGTCACAACTGGCCCTGATTTTTCTAATAGCAAATTAGAAAGTAATTAAAAATTTTGTTCATAAATTGAAATGATTCTCTGAATGTCTGTAATTGTCAGTATCAATTAATTCAACAAATACTTATGTTTGCTTAGTGAAGGCATTATGATTGAATCCATTAATTTAAAAGTGATACTAAGTTTATTTATTTTTTGTGGTGTTGGGGATTAAACCCAGGACCTTGTTCATATAAAGTAAGCACTTTACCATTGAGCCACACTCCCAGCCCATAAATCTTGACAAACAGTTAAGGTGTTTAAAAAAATCCCTCTAAATTACTTGGAGAATCTCTGCCTTTGTTGTTCTCTAGGGAATGAATATGATGGGCAGTTTGAAATTAGGGCGGGGAACATAAAGACGATCTAAGACTTTTGTTTTCCAAGAGGAGTCTTTTCTTTGAACTCCACCTATAGGGCATTGGCCACAACAAAATTGTCTAATTAGCCTCATTAAATACAACTCAAGTAAAATTATATATATATAGAGAGAGAGGGAGAGAGAGACAGAGACAGAGAGAGACAGAGAGACAGAGAAAAAGAGAAAGACTCATTGATAAGGCTGATTTCTTATAGATATCCCAGTCATACTTCTGGATAAAATGTTGAATTTATGATGTAAGTGTGGACAGTACACAGTTGATAGTTTTAGCCTATCTCAGGAATTGAAAATGAAGACTTATATTGAACATATCCAAGCCATCTATGCAAGAAGCAGTAGGGCTTGCAAAAGGATACTTAAGTTATAAAGAGAGATCAAGTTATTTTAAAAGAAAGGAATAAGTAAAAAAGGGTAGATTTCTTTGAAATTCTTTTCTATATTTGGCAGCACTAGGGATTGAATGAAGGGCCGTTGCACTGACCTATATCCTTAACCCATTTTTTTTTTAATCTTGAGAGAGGGTCTTGCTAAGTCACCAGGTAGCTGGGGCTAGGCTAGAGTTTTGATTCCTCCTGCCTCTGTCTTCTGGAGTGCTGGGATTACAGGTATACGCCACCATGCTTGACTATTTTGAAATTCTTGAGACCACTCAGATGGAGCCTTGTAGCACAGTGTCACTCAGGATGGCCACAGGCAAACAGGAGTGGCTTCTAATATTCTTCAGACTGTCACAGACAGTAAATGGCCTAACACTGATTTTACTTAGACATATGCTAGGGCCCCATGTGGGGAAACACCCAGTGCCTGGGCATTGAGGAACATGAGCATTTTACATTAATAGTGGAGGATGGAATAAATGTTAAATCAAAAGCATTTGGAGGTGTTACTTGAACTTTCCCTCGTGTGTCTAAGGCTTGTGATCTCTATGGGTGCTACTCGTCTTACCTTGGAGTCAAGTTTGTGTGTCCATGGTTAAGTCCACCGACCAGCTCTTTGTCAAAACATTTTTAGGGGGCCCCAGGGATTTGGATGGGATGTGTGGATTTCAGTATCCTCTTCTGGGGAATACTGTTTGACTTTCTTGTCTCATGGAGCTAACACATGGCTGGATTAGCCAGCCCCCTTCTGTGCATAAGCTTGCTAGAACCCAAGGTGTTTAGAGACTTGTCATGAACCACTCTACTGCAGGGGCTTGTTTCTTCTGGAATCAGCATGACAAAGAAAAACAGAGAAGGATCTAGGGAATTCCCAAGAAGAATCCATAGTCACAGAGGCCAGTTGGGCTTTGCCATTGATGCTGGCCTTGGTTTCAACGGGCTGAGAACTAGGGATGGTGTGTTTTCTCCTTCTATCACACACAACAGAGTTCAGATCAGCATTCGGATTTATTAACAGCGGCATTCAGATCAGGACCTTGTTCAGACTCAGTGACATTCACAAAATAAACACTGTCCAGGAAGATAGATAGTGTTGGTTTGTTCTTTTTTTTTTTTTTTTAAGCAGAAAACCTTTACAAATCCTCTGGATTTAATTCATTTTATTGCAGCTTAACAACAGAAAAACAGTCTTGTTAAAATAAATGCTCTAAACAAAAGCAGAGTTAATTTTCTATCACAGTGTCTAATTACCCATCACCACCAGCACATTTTTATATGGCAATTTAACTTCTTGAAAGTGGAAACTTGGCACACATGTAAGGAGGAAAGCTGTGCACCTAGACAGATTGAGAAGATGGTCTAATTATACTGGGATGGAATTGAGTCTTGCACACAATTACTGTGAAGGAGAGAGGGTGTCTGTTCCCTAGTGATGAAGGAAAATCTCTGGATTCTATAGTGCCTGCTGAAAATGAACTTTAGATGTTGCACAGGTACATCTTTCTGAAAGGGGCCACTTCCGGCCACCAGTACAAGCTAATGTCAGGAGTACCTGATAGGCCTTGAACACAGCTATATATGCTTTCTGACTCCCTGGCAGAGGTGGCACAGATGAGCACAGCTTTCCTCCAAAGGTCAGGATGTGACTGAAGAGAGGCCAATCTGGGAGGTTCTCAACAGCAGACAACTATGTCATAAGTCTAAGCAGGTGACTACAGGATTCATTTTATTGCATCTCTCCAGATTACTGATCTGTCCTTAGGAACATATTCCTCTAGATAGGGGGGACAGATAAGTGTTTTCACAGTGTTCACTGAGGGTTGGCTGTCACCTAACTCATGTATGTGTACTTTTGGTTGTTATTTTGAAAACATGAAACATAGGTCTTTGATAAATGATATGATTGTCCTTTTGTTCTTCATATTCAAGGATCACTGATGACATCTTGGGCCTGGTGGAATTTCATGAAAGCCTGGCTCTGTTTGCATCTCAGGAAAGCCTGGGAGTGTCAGGTCCTTCCCAGCCTGGCCTGCCTACTTCTCTCTGTCCCAGAGGTTTCTTCACTCTGTGACTTAACCATTGACAAGACTCAGGAGTGTGACTTGGATGTTTAGTTTAATACATTATCTCAGGTTTGCGATTTTGCATGTTTCTCTACTGGAAACTTACAAACAATGGATGGTATGTCTTTTAATCTTGGGGCAATAGTCTGGCCAGGGGAGGTGCTGAGACTCCTGTTTCTTAATCTTGTAGTACCCAAAGGGAGCTACAAACTTGAGAGGAATAACAAATACTTTATACTCTGAATCTCATTCATATGCTTAACAATAACAGTGACCATAACTATTTGTTTCTTTTTGGATCATGCAACATGACTGAAAGCACTGGACCATGTGCTTTTGGATCAGTTTCAAAACATCCCTAAGAGACAGATATTATTTTCACTTCGCTAATAGGGAACCTGAGAAATTAAATAACTTCACTAAAGTCACACAATGTGTAAAAATCTCTTACAAAGCAATAAGAAAATAGGCAAGCAGAAAAATGGACAAAAGTTACAATCAGACCATTCATAGAAATGAACTTTCAGGTGGCTAATGAAGTGAAAGGATGTTCAGCCTCACTGTGATCAGGAAAATCTAAATTCAGGTGACAAATCATTTCACACCTGTCAGATGGCAGGGACAAATGACAGACTCTGATGATCTATGACAAGGATATAGAGCTCATCAAATGGTGGTGGGAATGTTACTTGAAATAATGGTACTAATCCCTGTTAAAGCTGCAGGAGCACATATTCTACAACTCGGTAGTTCCACTTGTGTGTCTGTACATTGAGAGTCATTACAGGTGTGCAAAAGGACACACATAAGAATGTTCACTTCTGTGTTACTTAGATTAGGAGAAAGTTGAAAATAATGTAGCTCACTTTCAGAAGGAAAAGGGAGAAAATAGAATGTGCTGTACAGTAAATCTCTAAGTAGTGATTAAAATGAAGAAAGGAAACCTACTTCCATCAATGTGGATACATTTTAGAAATACAGGTACTGAAAAAAAAACAAGTTATAGCTTGATACACACAGTCTAATACCATTTACATAATGTCTGAAAATATGCAAACTAACCCTGCATATTGGTTACAGAGATGGTGCATAGAACTAGGGAGTCCTGTCTATAGATTTTTATTTGCTTTTGTAATTATTTAGTAAGAAAAATTGGCCTCACGCAAAATTGCTACGCTTTATGATGTGACAATTTGGTCATGGGTACCCAGATGTTCATGGTATTATTCTTTCATTCTTTGTACTTTTATGTACATTCAAACTTTTCATAACAAAACATTGAAAAGTGATGGGACTAGAGACCACACATATCCACAAAACTTAATCTTGTGGAACTTTTGATGGCTTTCATAATAGTTTTTTTTTTTTATCCCAAAGCAGAAGCTTTTACATACAGAGCTTGTTGTATATATTCTCATAGTAGAGTCATAAGAACACTGTAGAATTAGACACCTCTGAAACTCACACAGAAATAATGACTGTAGCTTCTGAACTGCCTTTTGGATTGTATCAACCTTTCCTGATTAAAGGCACTGAGATAACTGCTGTCCCCATAGTTGTGCTTTGGCATGATTAATAGCTTTTCTTGTATTGTTTAGTTTTTTTGAGGTATGACCTTGGTACATAGTCCAGACATAATTGAATTTGATGTACTCCAGGTTTCCTTCAACTTGTGGTCCACTTGCCTCAACCTCCCCAGTGCTGGGATTATAGGCATATGCCAACATGCCAGGCCATGAGGGGCCACTCTTGAAGGAATTATTGGCGAAATGTTTGACACCTCCTCCAACCCCTCAGTAATCAGTAATCATAAGTATTTGCTGATATAGTGATAGTCTAGCCTTGGCTTTTGGCCAGTGTTCAATTGGTATTTATAATTTAATTTTCAAAAATTATCTAGGTATGACTACGATTAGATAGCAAACAATCTAATATTAAAATGTAGCTTTGTCTCAGCAGAGAATAATACTGATATTAGCATCTTATCAGTCGGAATTCTCTTTATTTCTGTAACTATGCTTTGATTTAAAAACTCTGGTGTGTGGTGTCAGAGATTGTTGTGAGGGATGAGTGTTACCATGGTGATCTCACAGAGCAATGTCTGTTGCCAGTAATAAATGGTCATCTTGTTGTTTGGAGGAGCTAATCTAGACCACATTACTCTGTAATGACAACTGCTGTGGCAGATGCTTTATTCAGTCTATCTTAGCAACTCAGACTTTTTTTTTCCTATGCAAAATAGTCCCAATTTTAAAATGTTGGTTTTAGACATTTTGTCCAAAATGTGGCCCTTTGGGGGCTCGTTTTGTCCCTCCAGAGGAGAGTCCTCCCTGGTGTGGAGGAAACAGGCGGTACAGTGAGTTTGCCAAAGCGTTACCCTTTCCCTAGGGTAATGCCCAAATAAATGCACAAGCAAAGAGATAAATTAACTAGTGCACTCCAGGACCTCATCCCACCTAGAGCTGCAGCTCGAGTTGCTGCACTTATTCTAGTGCTTGGCTGCACAGCCATGGTCTACAGGGATGCATAGTCACATCTAGAGGACTGGGGCCAAGTTGTCCATAACTTAAAGTACAGTACGTGGGTCTCTCAGAGTGTCACCAGGCTGTAGACTTTTGTGGCTTGTGGTAGAAGGCCCTTCTGCATTTACCTCACCTTGTTACACGTGATAGCTAGGTTCAATTCAGTGGATTAAACTTTGCTTGTGGCTTGCTCTGTGAATTTTCTGGATTTTTCCAGTGAAATGTTATTCCTTATGAAATGGACCAGCCATCCTGGGCTCTGTGACTGGAGAAAACATTATAAAGAAAGCTAGAGCAGTCCCCTCTTATCCAAAGTTTCATTTTCTGTAGATTTCTGAAAATATTAAATGAAAATTCAAGAAATACCATAAGTTTTAAACTGTATGCTGCTCCAAGTTGTGTGATGAAATCTTGTGCTCCATCCATTGTAGGACACAAATGATCCTGTTGTGCTTTTTATTCCATGCTGTATATGCTGCCCACATGACACTGTCATGTTTCCATGACCTGGAGTTTCCCAAAACAGATAGTAGGAAACAGTAGCCTGATGTCACATCACAATGACAACTTTGTCACATCATTTTATCTCAGCATGTAGACAATATATCATCTCCCACCACCACAAAGAGAAGAAGGGTGAGGACAGTAGAATGAAATATTTTGTGAGAGACCACGTTCACATAACTCTCATTATAATATGTTGTTATAATTGTTCTATGCAAACTAGGAAGGTAAGAAAATCTGCTCACTGGCAACACATCTGATAGGCCCACTTTTGAAACTTTCCTTGGAACTACTTCGGGAAAAACGGGTGAATAATTAGGATATTCAGGTAACTTTTAAGCAAGTTTCATAAAGGGAGAGTGAAGAAGGTATTTTTATATGGTTTTAATCTAAGTCCCTTTCTTTTCATGACTAAAGAAATTTTAATGAAAAAATTGGTATATCACTCCAGAGGACATATCTTTGAGGAGAGTGATGTTAATTTATTGGCCCTGACTATCATGGTAACTTATTAGCATTCTTAGCATATTATGCAGTTGAACATTGGAAGTGTATTTTTAAATGTGGGCTTAGAGCACAGCTAGAATAAAGGCACATCCTGTCAGAGGACTACCTTTTTGTCATTCTCCTGGGAGATTAGGCCTTTAGTGGCGAGAACAATTAGCTGATTAAACAGAAAGTGTCTTGCTGTTAGGATGCTTCAAGTAGAAATAATAATAAATGCTAACCGTGGTGCTGCCCTAAATGCTTGTACACATGAGTATATTTACACTAACTGGAAACCCTGTCTGAAATAGTTACCATTACCAGTGCTTTTCAGGAGAAAAAAGTGAAACTCAGGGAGATCCAGATGTGGTAACAAGTTCACAGGAGGAAATGGCAAAATTGAGAATGGAATTCCAGTCTCTTTCAACACAAAAGTTCCAGAGCTATGCCCATCCAGTTTAGTTGGGCATTTCTTATGCAAATTGATACAATCAGTTAACTGTCACACTGTCTATGACTGTATGAAGGTGTACAGATTAGAACTCAAAACCATCCGTCCCTAATATAGATATACATGTAAAACTCCACCCCCAGCATGCATGCAAGGATATGCATATAGCATGGTCCAGTCAGTGTGCCAGATCCTTGGGAATTTATTCTGAGCTTGTAAACCTCTTCATATGTATTTATAATCATTAATGTTGACAGCCATCTTTCTTTTTTTTAATTTTATTTTTAATACAAAAGAACCCAGAATAACACAGAAACAATACAGAAAATACCAAGTTATAGAGAAGATAGTAGGGAATTGGCACTGGATGCTGCGTAATGTAATGTTATCTTCGTATTTATTATAACAAAATCAATAAAGGATATACCGAATTACAGAGGAAACAATAGGGAACCATCACTGGATGCTGTACTACATAGTGTTGTCTTTGCATTTGTTAACACAAAAACAATAAAGGAAATACCAGCTTACAGAGAAAATACTAGGGGGTTACCACTGGATGTTGTATTACACAATGTTATCTTCATCTTTATTACTCAGTTATATAGATGATGGCTCATTCAATTAATCAATTTTCTCCACTTCACCACCGTTGTTCTAGCACCGTGTCAGTGGTCTTCCCACTGGTAATAACTGCACTTTTGGTTTATTTACTCCCTCGTGCTCTTACTTTGGGCAGAGACTTGGCGGACAGCCATCTTTCATTGCCTGTGATTATTTGTGTTTCTGAATGACTCTAGAAAACCACATAAGGCACCAGGTCTTGGGGTACTCAGGAGAGTGTGGACCTCTTGCCATCTGACTATGTGACTCGCTCTCTCTCTTTCTCTTTTTTTTTTTGGTGACTCTCTTCTTGTTGCCTTTGGATGCCAGCATTCTTTTCTTTTTTTTTTTTTTTTTTTTTTTGGACAGCCGTATTCTTTTCAGTGTGACATTTGCCACTTTCATGAGCTGTAATCCATTCAATAAAACCTTATTTTTAAGGAAACTGAAAGTGGGATTCCTGTTTATTCATTCCTTCTTTACTGTGAAGTGGAGAGGAAATGCTTCACAACCAAGCCAAACAAAAGTCTTCGCATATTTCTCTCCTCTCCTCTCCCCCCCTCTTGTCTCTTCTCCTCTCCTTCCTTCCTTTTTATTTTTGTAGTATTGGGTATTGAACCTATGGGCTTCTCACTGAGCTACATCCTCAGGCTTTTAAAAAAAAATGTTTTAAATGTTGAGATGGGACCTCACTAAGTGGTCCAGGGGAACCCAAACTTGTGATTCCTCTTGCCTCAGCTTCCCAGAGTACTGAGATTATAGATGTGTGCCACCACCTTGCTAATACTTTTCATGGAATACTTATTTTTTTAATTAAAAAAATCTGGCCGTTCATTTGGCATTACTTAAATGTAAGAATAAGCAACTAATTTTTAAATTTATGTTATGTCTGGCTGTGGTGGGATGGGTTCTGGGAATCTCTACTTTTTTCATTTTTAACTGAAATAATTGTGAATCTGTATGGGGTATAATGTGATAATTCAGTACACTAATGTGTAAAGGTCATTTCTTCTTATAATTTATCATTTCTCCGTGCTTTGGACCTTTGAACTCCCCTCTTCTAGTTTTCATAACATGCATAACAGGTTGCTGAGTACTTGAACTTCTTCTGCCTTATCTAACTGTTTTCACGTCCATTATCCAACTACTTCCTTTCCCCTCCGCTTCTTAGCCTCTTACTGATCAACTTCTTTAGTCTCCGCCTAGGAGTAGGCATACACATGTCTTTCTGTGATTGGCCTATTTCACTTCACATAATGTCCTTCAGCTCCATCCATTTTTCTGCAAATGACAGATTTCATTTTAAAAAAAATGGTGTGAATCTCTGTTTTGAAAAAGCCCACTCTGTGATTGCAATGAAAAGTCAAGTTTGGGAACAACTTCATTGTAGATAACAGCTTAAGGGTGACTCAGTGTGTAAAACTATTTAGTGAAGGGATCTTGGTCTATGACTCTTGAGTCAGATGGTCCTGGGTTTGTATTTTATTGTCTATGTAACATTAGGCAAGTCACTTTACTTCTCTGACACTGAGTTTCCTCATCTATAAAATGAAGATAATAATAACTCCATAACAGGGTTATTTGTAGGCTAAATAAGATAATGTCTATACCAGCATAGTTTCGGGTGACAAAGTACTCAATGACTGATAGTGTCTAGTAAGACTAATTACAATAATAACTTCATCTTAGTTGACTGAAGCACAGTGTTTTAGGGAAAGATGACCAATTCTATTGGTGAATTAAACTCAAGCAAAATTAAGTATATTTTAAAGACCCCCTTTTGTCTAGAGCTTCCTTCTGGGTCGTGTCATTGCTCTGGCATCTTTTGGGGCAGTCTGAGTGACCTGTAAGAGTTCAAGTCTTTCACATGAGTTGTGCTTCATCCCTCCCACCTTTGTCTCACAGTGGGAACTCAGAATTTTGTAAATTCATAAACGAGTGGCCAACAGGTCAATGTGACAGCATCACAAAACACTCTATTGGTGTCTTTTTTATAAGTTGCTCAGGATTAATTGCCCTTAGAAAGTGATGCATCATGCAGGTTCAAGGATCACAGAATCTCAGGGACTGTCTCAGGAAAACAGAAGAATCTTTCAGCAAGGAGTTTGATTTCTTTCCTCATTGGAAAGGTAGAGTCAGGAATGGTCTTTCCTATTACAGGAGAGTAAGGGTTTTTGTAGTATCTTATTTCAGAGCATGGCCAGAGAGAAATCCCATCAATCCTTGGAGACTTTTCTAATTAGGCAATGTGGAAAAAGTAGCAGTCTTGGGGCTAGTTGCTTTCCTGGTATATTTTTGGGTCAGTGGTTCAGAGTGTGAATGAAGCCCCTGTCTTACCACTTTTTCTGGAACCATTAGTTCTCAGCAGATCATTAATATCTTATGAAGTCTAGTATCTGCTGATGAAATATTTTGATTGGTGAATTCCCTCCACTATGTAAAAATAATTCTCCTGATAAATAGTTCCTACTTTCTGTGGTATAAGGGAAGCCCAGGTGAAGGAGGCAATATAGCTGGCCAATATTTTTCATGGTGACCTGTACAGCCATATCCTGTGACTGCATCCAGGGTCAGGGGCCTGTGGAGCCAGGTGGAAGAGAGCAGGTGTGATGAGACATACAGACGCGTCATCATGGCTATAAAGCAGGAGGATGGTCTTTATATGCAAACAGTACAAAGGCTTAGTTCCTTAAAGTCCTTAGAACCATGGCCTGAATTGCTGAAATAGGACTTAATTGAAGATATGGATCTTTGGCAACTTGTTAGGAATACTGTGTTAAACCTATGGGTTTAAAGAAAACAATGTGCTTATGTTTGTGCTCGCAGAGGAGGGGAGCAGGCAGGAATGGGGTGGGAGGTGAAAAGGAATGTCGGCAAATGGGGAAAGGAGAGTCAGGGATAAGGAAACAAGTTAGTCTACTGAAGCATGCAGGCTTACGTGCTTGCTTGGTATTTGTTGTCTTGGGAGAAGAATAATTTGAAAACAAGAATGGAATATTGCATTTGGAGGTGGCCCTGTGAGTACGTGCTTCTTTTCAGAGGCGTTCCTCCTAACTGACAACAGTCAGTGACTTCTGTTTGGGCAATGGCCTACTCTGCCACAGATGCACCCTAATGATCATGTATATGCATGATACATTAAAGCATGTCATCATCCTGGGGCACAAAAGATCATTATGATTGTGTTACACTGCGGTCATGCCACACAGAGAATTATACATACTTGGTGTAAGTAGAGGTCAACTGAAAATCCTGCCAAAAACCTCTCTTCTTGGGCTCGGTGTGTGGTTCAGTGGGAGAATGCTTATATAGCATGCTCAATGTCTGGGTTCAATCCCTAGCACTGCAAACAAGCCCAAACCAAACAAAATCAAATAAAATCCCTCTGTTCTTTGGCCCTCGCTGTTGTTCCAAGGCCTCAGTATATCCTACTGATAAAATGAGATTTACCTCCCTACCTTGGGAGGGTATGTGTAACTGATTAAGAAGTTTTAACTTATTGCTTCAAAAAGATAAAAATCTGATGATCCCGAGTGGGAGGGAAGCTAAGCAGCCTCTGGAAATTGTGTGTGTTCCTGTTCTCTGTAGACAACTGGGTGGAGGGGCGGCCAAATCTGGGTTATGCTCTATTCTGCTTCCATGAGCTAAGAATTGTGGTTAACTGTTTGAAAATAGTTGCAAAGAGATTGAATGAATAATATTTCATGACCTGTGAAAATTACATGAAATTCAAAGACTGGTGTCCATACATAGATATTTTATTGGAATACAGCCATATGTGCTGGTTTATTACTGTTCTATGACAACTTTTGTGCCATATGGGCAGAGGTGAGTGGTTGTGACAGACAGCGGGGCTCACAAAATCTAAAATATTTACTCCTTAACCCTTTCTAGGAAGTTTTCTGACACTTGAGTGAAACTGTTGGAAGCAAGGTTCTCATTTGTAAAATATCACAACACATGACCTCATCCCACCCCACAAAAATACCTCTTTGACCCATCACAGTCTAGGGTTCTGTCATCACCCTGTGATGTGTGAAAGACCTGAGAATTGAGTTTAGTGGGGAATTTTGCAAGGACTCTTAAATTGAGATCGGGCCCTTGGTTCTTACGATAAATTTCAAAACTTTTCTAGAAATAATTATGTTTTTCTACACTGACAAAAGGATCAGAAATATTTACAATAAAAAGATTGGGATTCAGCCACAATAAAGTGCTTGAGAATTCAGTAAAGGGGGTTTGGAACTTTCTCTTTGCTATTCCAACCTACACAGGTTTTTGCAGAAAACATCTGAGGATGACAACTGAGGAGAGGTCAGGAGTCTGAACACTACTGATATTTTCAGTGTGAGATTCAGATGACAGCACATATACTTCTTAATTGACTCTAACCTGATACCCATCCCTAGACGTAATAATAATAGCAGTAAACGTTGTGCAGTCATGTTACCGGACCCTTACAGAAAAGAGTTTACATAGCTAGATAAAACACTTACTTGTGGCCATCCATTCTGCTGTGGAAATGCATCCGTGCCTACAAATTCTCAGCTACCAAAGGTCAGGCACTCCCAGGCCTTGCAGTAAGGATGAAGCATGATTCGCTAGGTGCCTCGATTGCTTTCTTACTACATCTAGGCATTAGGACCAAGCTGCGGCTTTGTGTCAGCACAGCTCCTGAGTCAGCCAATCCCCTTGGGGAGGGGAGGAAGTCAAATTAATCTGACTTGGCTGCAACCTCTTATGCCTTGTTGGTTACCCAGACAGAGGTCTGAGGAGGCTTTAAATTTAGCCCTTACTACTAAAAGGAAGAGAGAAGAAGGGTGTGCACAAGTGGCAAGTTGATCCATTTCAGAGGAAGAGAGTATTGATGTTGGTTTGTAAATTCTACTTCAAAGAGTTGTGTGGCTCATGCTACCTCAGATGGTTTTACTTCAAATCTAAGATCAAGTTCACAAAACAATTACAAGAGCAATACTAAACATATATCACAGTAAGCCATTGTATGATATGTGTGCCAGTTGCCAATTTGAATGTGTCACCTGAATTAATTTAATTCCTAGTATGGTAATTTTGCTCCTTCAGTAGAGAAGAAAGCAGATATAGGGGGGCAGAATGGTTCACCTCTCCTGAGGAGGGCCAGTATGGAAAAGGGCAGGGGTTAAATAGAGATAACTACACTGAGATATAGTCTCTGGCTTCTGTAATGCTAATATGCTAATACCAAAAAAAAAAAAAAAAAAACCCCACTACTAAAAACACATGGGTAAAGTAGCAGAAGACAGAGCTACACCTTGTTATACTTGGGGAAAACTTTTGCTTGATTTGGATCTTGGCCTTCTGAATCATTTATTTAAAAAAATAAAGTCAAGGTTCTGGGTACAGATTAGGTATTCAGCAATACACATACTTCTTAAATTCTGATTTTCTTTAGTTATGGCTGACTTGATTTTTCTTACTCATTTTTTTTTTTTTTTAAATTTCTGGGCTATGTGCAGTGGTAGAAAGTTTAGAGAAGGATAAAATTTCTTCTGAAGTTGCCTGAGTGCCCCTCTGATGCCGTCCCCTTTAGAACACAAGGGTCACAGCTCCTTGTTTGATGCTGCTTTTGTCTGCAGTTTTGTCATTTGATTCCAGAATCACACATTGTTTAGCTTTGCTTGCACTTGAACTGTACGTCAGTGTAATCACATGCAGGTATGCGTTTTATGTGCTTGCTTTTTTACATAGCATTGTTTCCAGGATTCCTTTTGCTTTTGTGTGTGGCTGTGTGAGTCACGTGCCTTTACTACCGCCTTAATGCACCACTGTCATTTTACCACTCTATTTACGGACCTCTGGGGTTGCTTCCACTGATGGTTGTCATTTCAGATATTACTGCTTTGAACACTCTTATAAAATTTCTTTTCAACTGATAATCTAGAAGACTCATGTAAAAGAAATTATTTTTCCTACAGTTTAATGGAAATTATGTTTCTTCGTTGTACAAATAGATGCAGTTTTTATTTTGGGACAATTACCTTTTAAATGAGTTTATTTTTACTTGCTGGAATTGTTAATTTTTTTTCCAGAATTGAACACCTATTTATTCTCTAAAATAAATTAAGGCCTTTATGGTAAAACTTACCAGAAAATAGGTTTGTTAATAGTGAAGATTTTCCTAAATATTTAAACAATATAACTTTAGAAATGTTAAATAATTCTAGTTAGAATGTAGACTATATACTTTCTTCTCTAAATTAAACATTAAACAAGCTTTTCTACAGCAACAAATAAAAAATACTGCATTAGTAGGTAAGGTGGTCTCTTTCTCACTCATGTTTATTTACGGACTGGCAAAGAAATTGTTATTTTTAATACTTTTCAGCTTAAAAAGACAGACCATAAAAGCATTTTGGAGTTATCTATAGAGTTATGCAAAAGCATAAACATCTAGGGAAGTCAAGAATCTGTAGTCTATTTTTTTTAAGTATAAAGAAAACCGATACCCAGAGCAATGAAATCACTTAACCAAAATCACACAGAGTCCTGCTATACTCCTTAAATATAACTTCTCTAAAATATATATATAAATCTATCATTTCATTTCTAAATTAGAAAGCCACAAGCTTGTTTTCATCACAATTTTTTGCTTTAGTGCATCTTAATTTAAATTATTTAATATCACATATAGAAGCAAATCATCAATTCCATCTCTAATGACAATTTTGAGGTCTGAGTTTTGAAGTTTTTCTCTACCCTGCTGACTCTGCCAAGCCTGGAGAGATCTTGTTCAGTTCCCATAGCATGCTTTCTGGAGGTGACAATTTTCCATTGTCTTCCAACTTGCTTACCCCCAGTGGCATTCAAGACAAGTACTAAGCTTGAAGGATCCTGCTGTTGTGTCAACAAAGCCTGACACCCGCCTCTCTCCACAGCTTGTCCACACACCGTCCTGGGGCCTTCCCTCTTAAGGAAGCGGCAGCTTTGCAAGAGAGACCTTAATGAGGTCATTCAGATCAGACTGGGTTAATGGGCAGTGAGGTCCTACAGTTAGGGCTGGGTGTGAGGCTTTTCATGTTCTTGGAATCTTCCCTGGCCCTCCCTGTCACACCCTTCCAGGGCCACATCCCTCCCTGTCCCTATGCCCCCATCCTGAAATAGCCATGGTTCAGCATGGAAGAAATTCCCTCCTCTAATCCCTGGGAAGCTGGCGAGCCCTGCATTTGCCAGGGGGTGGGTTTTGACTTTCTTCTTCTGTTTAAGGAGAAATCCCTGAAGCTTAAAGTGTGTTCCAAAGATGTAATAGGAACGCAGCTGGACCTGAGTCTGGTGGCGTGGACTGGGGCTCCGGCTCTGCCACTCACTCAGTGACTGTGCGTGAGCTGCCAAAAAGCTTTGTTCATCTGCTTTTCCTTCCTCAACTGTGAAATAGGTTATGATCCTGGGTTTGTTGAAGATATTGAATGAGCTAAATCTCTTCAATCTTCTATGGACAAAACAATGTACTTTTGAAATATAGCTTTAAAACATTTACATGATTCTTTATCAGAAATCCAGAGAACCCAACATGCACGAGGGTGGAGGAAAGAGTGATTGATAGATTCATGTATCAGCTGCCCTCTTTCCCTGTGCTCTTGTAGCACCAGCCTATTTAATACACCGCATTGACATTTTTTATTTGATTGTCTTTTCTAGGCATCTTTGATCTTCCTTCAGGGAAGGATTACATCTTCTTCACTTTTGTGTTTCTAGCACCTACTGTGTATTTTGGAACTTAAATGTTAAAAGCTGGGTTTTCTTTGTTTGTTTGTCTTTGTTGTGTTTTAGTACTGGGGACCAAATGCAGGGCTTCCAGCCATCCTACCACTTTGCTGGCTATAACAGTATAGTTTTGAACCTTATTAAATTGCTGAGAATCCTCCATCCCTTTCTAGTACCTTTTTACTCTAAGTGATTCATTTTCTCCCAAATCTCTCCCTGCTTCCTGTGCACAATTTAACTTTCTCCTGCCTAGGGATCCCCAGATCCTGCAGTTTTCAGATGTTACTGCTCTGCCTGCCCCAACATTTTTTTGTCTAATATTTATAATATGCAGCTGGTCACATTTAGTTAATAGATGACATGGTATCTGGAATGATCTGCTCTAGCTTGAAGATTCTTAGCCTTATTTATAGATAGTAAACTGTCTGCTGGTATAAAAAGTTCTCTAAACTCATTTTGATTGTACTTCATCATGAGGGATAATGGTGCATTTCAAGTTAATCTATAAGACTAAAGTGTAACCTATTTGAGTGGGAGGATAGGGGTTGCACGGCAGCTGTTAAACAGTACATAGCAACTCTTCACAACAGCTTAAACATGAAAAAGATAGTACAGTAATAGAATATGCTGGAATTTGGTGAGGACACTGAGAGCTACAGGGCATGGGATTTGAACTTGCAGTTGCAGACAGTGACTGTGTCTCCTAAGACTGGAACCCTCAAGCCCTTAGCCCCATGGTGCCCTAGAAGAGAGACTGATGCGATTACCAGCAGGAGCCTACCAGCCCCTGGAGCTTTTCACCCTGTTCCTCCACATCTTTTGTAATTAAACTTCTATGAAGTAGAGACAGCACAGTTATGGCCACCTAAGTGACCCAAAAAGTTGACAATCAGAACTGCAAAATGTTTTAAAACTTTTACAAAGGAAAAAGGCCACGAAGCTAAGAGAATTTATCACCTAATGTGGAAGTGGATATTAAACATATTTTTATGAAAGAATCTAGCCAATGCTAGCAGATACTGAAAAATGCCCCCAAAATATCTGGAGAATTATTTAAGGATGTGATCTATTTAGAAATAAAATTATTAATAAGTTCACTTGCCTCTTTTTGTGCACAGTAAATTGTAGAGGTGGTTGTGATTTGGGGGGAATTGTATACAAATTCAGATTTTAATCATGTTTATCAAAACCTTAGAGTATAAGTTGAGCATTCCTGGTCAGAAAAATCCGATAACCAAAGTCTCCTGAAATCTAAAATCTGAGCACTGACATGAAGCTCAAAGGATTTCAGAGTTTGAGATTTGGGATATTTGGATTAGGGATACCCAGTCAGTGAAGCCTTTGGAAACATTCCAGAATCTGAAAACCCTCAAATCTGAACATGTTGGTCTCAGGCATTGGAGTTAAGGATACTCAACCTGTATCTGCATTTAAACCTTAAATGACGGAGTGATCCTCACTGAACTTTCTGATTATAACCAAGAAAATCTAACAGCCTTTTTGTTTCCACTAGATTCTCTTTGAATTCTTCTTACTGAGTGAACACTGACCCCCTCCCGACCATATGTTGTGCTAGGACTTGAGATGTGAGAGTGACCTGCGTTTGAAAGTCCCTGCTGGACTTTTCCCTAGGAGATACAGAGAGATGAATATGCAGCTAGTGGTGCAACTTCGTGTGACAGATTGCTGGATGGAGAAGACGGGTTTGCTGAGACAGGAAGAGCTAGGGAAAGCAGCCTGGACACTGAGACCTGCAGGACAGGTGGGGAGGATGGAAAGAGTGGTCTACCAGAGGCAGAGTGTAGCTAAGGTGAACAAGCATCTTTTTCTGAATGCTGTAATGAATACAACTGAACATTTCTTGATGATTGAGGATCTCTTTACCTTAGGGTAATTATTTTCTTACCACTAGTATATAGTGATATATATATGTGTGTGTGTGTGTATATATAATATATAATATATATATATATAAAAGTATATGTATGCATATAGAGTGTCATAAATATCTTTGTATAAGACATAGTGACTATTAATGATAGTATGATTTCAAATACCTATACAGACTTATAGTAGTTTTTATTTATGG
The DNA here is from genome assembly GCA_004027595.1 of Dinomys branickii. Classification (NCBI taxonomy): domain Eukaryota; kingdom Metazoa; phylum Chordata; class Mammalia; order Rodentia; family Dinomyidae; genus Dinomys; species Dinomys branickii. Next base: position 32,587 of record PVLD010013384.1, on the reverse strand, counting down.
TGATGATGGTGATGGTGATGATGATTGTTTGCCACAGTGAGGACTGAACCTCAGGCTTTGCACTTCCCCAAAAGTTGTGTCTTTAAACTTGCACAAATTCAAACTAATACTTTTGCATATAATAGACACACAGTGCAGACTGCTATGGTGAATTGTGTGTGTGTTTGTAGCTCTTGCCTCCTACCTTATGGATCCTTCAAAAATTCATACTTTTTTTGTCATTACTACCTTGGAGGGTCAGGATGTTATCCATGTCTCCTGATGAGGTTTGGGCTTTGTGTTTTACCAGGAATAGAGGTGCATTTGATGTACTGAGTTCAATTTTGTAATGAGCCCTAAGATTGACATGGTTAGGTTGTTTCCCTTCTTTTGAGTGTTCCTCTTTCTGAACAGAGATGTCAACCTCCTCAAGGTTGACTTAAAGAGTCTTAAATACCAAGTAGAAAACCTAATAAACTGTAAAATATTATTCTGCATGAATATTTGCCTGTTCTAAGCAGATACTTAATAATTATTTGCTGAAGTCAATTTAATTGAAAGCTTACGCATTTACAATTTATGGCAAATCATTAAAATCCATTTGCAACTGGTGAATTCAAGGCTGTGTCATTGTTATTCCTCTTGAGCTTTAGAACTTCATGCTTGAGTTTCATTTGTTTGTTTTTTGTTTTTGCAGTACTAGAGGTGAACCCAAGAATACTGAGCTATATCCCCAGTCTTTTTTATTTTTTTATTTTGAGATGAGGTCTCTCATTAAGTTGCCCAGCTTGACCTTGAACTTGTGATCTTCCTCCTCAGGCACCCAAGTATCTGGGAATAGAAGCATGCACCACCACACCCAGCTTCAAGTCTAAATAGTCTTTACTCTGGCTCATATGTCATTTGGTCAGCTAAATTCATCAAGATTATGCACACGAGGTCAGGAAATGTGTCAGTTCCATTTTCACAGAGCCCAGGTCAGGACCATTGGTAAATGCTGCATTTGAGTTCAGTTCCCATGTAGGCATGGGCTGCATAACGATATTTCTGCCAGCAATAGACTGTATATACGGTGGTGGTCCCATAGGGTTGCATTTCCTGGTGACATTGCAGCATCTTAGTTTGTGTAGTACCCTGTAGCATGTTTGCACAACAGTGAACCATCTGGCTGTGCTGAGATGTGAAAGAAGGGGCCTGTGCAGCAATGGATTTATTTGTTCTTGAAAGGCTGGCATAACTTGTTCCTTTGTAACCTGTGACTCACAGCAACCATGCTGGACTGCTTTGCCTCCTTAAGCTGCTGTTAAGGGATTGTAATTCAACTCTAGGGGTATTTTCTGAAAGAGGCCAAGTGTATCCATTCTTCTTAGTAGTTTAAAGAAACATCATGACAGACTGGGTAGATTGGGGTCCCTGGGATCAGCTCATGTCTGCCTGGATTAGTATTGGGCAGTAAATTGTACTCATAACATACAGTTGTCCAGCTCCATAGGTGCTCCAGGAGCATAGTTAATTACGCATCCTATTTGGATTGCTGTCCTTGTGGAAAGATTTGCATATTGACCAGAGAGGGTAAAGGGGATGGCAAGTGGTTTGGAGAATCAATGGGACAAATTTGACTGTAAGCCAGTTGTTTCTGCTTTTAAGTATAAAAAGCAGATTCTTTGATTGGAACCACAGGCCTTGAGAACCCAGTGTATTTCTGACTCATAAGTACCTACATTTTGGAGAGGAGCAAAAGAGGCTTAGGTCAGCTCTGAAAACATTCATTGAATCTAGTGGCTTTGATAAGTTGAAGGAGTAACTATAAAGATGAATTATTCCCTTAGAGTCTACTGACTAGTAAAGGGACATAAATGTATCACAAGTCGCCTGAGATCTGTTGGAGTGTGTTGTAAAAGAGGTAATAAGCATAGAGCATTGTGGGAGTACAAAGGAAGGGATTTATCTCACTCTGTGCCAGAGGGAGTAGGAAGAGACCGGGGAATGTTTTCTGGATGAGAAAATCTGAGCTTCAGAGTCTTGAAGGATGAATAAGAATTAGCCAGGAGAGGTAAGGCTGGGGACGTTCTGAAAAGAGGAAACAATATGACCAAAGGTAAAGTGGCTTGAAACAGTATTGCATATGTTTGGGAATTATGTGCAGGTCAAAATTAATAGAATGTAAATTATAAAAAGAAAGTTTTCAGAAGTGTGATTGGAAAGCAAGGATCCCTCAAACAAACTCACTGGAAGAATAATAGCCTCTTTAATAAATGGTGCTGGAAACATTGGCTTGCCACCTGCCAAAGACTGAAAATAGACCCAAGTCTATCACCATGCAACAAATTCAAGTCAAAATGGATCACAGATCTCAATATTAAAACAGAAACACTAAATCTATTGGAAGAGGGAGTAGGTAAAAACCTTGAAGACATAGGGGTAGGCAGAGAGTTCATGAACAAAAACCAAACTGCTGGTGAAATACTTCAAAGAATCAACAACTGGGATCTCATCCTACTGAAAAGTTTCTGCACATCTAAAGAAATAACCAGCAGGGTAAAAAGAAAACCCACAAATTGGGAAAAAAATTTAGCTGGATGTCCCTTGGACAAAGGTCTTCTATCTAGAACATATAAAAAATTTAAAAACATCAGCCCCTCCAAATTCAAGGACCCAATCCAAAAATGGGCATCTGAGATGAATACATACTTCTCAGATAAAGAACTACAAATGGCAAATACATACGTGAAAAGATGTTCAACATGATTAGTCATTCAAGAAATGCAAGTGAAAAAAACAGTAAGATTTCACCTCACCCCAGTAAGAATGGCTAGAGTTAAGAAATCAACCAATAACAAATGCTGGCGAGGCTGTGGAGAGTTGGCATTCTTCTCCACTGTTGGTGGGAATGCAGACTGGTGAAACCACTATGGAAATCAGTTTGGAGATTCCTCAGCAAGCTGGGTCTAGAGGTCCCATTCAACCCAGCTACTCCTGTGTATTTTCCCAGAAGATCTGAAAGCACCATATCACAGTGATATATGTGCACCCATGTTCATAATGGCACAATTTTTTTTTTTTTTTTTGGCAGTACTGGGGATCAAACTCAGGACCCTGCACTTGCTAGGCAGGCGCTTATTCCACTGAGCTATATCCCCAGACCCCTATAATGGCACAATTTGTAATAGCTAAATTGTGGAAGCAACCCAAATGTCCATGCACTGAGGGTTGGATTAAAAAAACTGTGGTACTTTTATATAATGGAATATTACTCAGCTATGAAGAAACATAAATTCGAGGCTTTTATATATAAATGGTCACAACTAGAGACCACACTCATAAATGAGATAAATCAGACCTGCATATGTAAGCAATGTATTGTTTCATTAGTGTAAGAACCTGAAATAGTGAATAAAAACTAGGAGGTATGATAGACATTGTGAAATGAAAGGAAAATGCTCAAGAGTAAAGGGCACCTGGGGTGTGGGAAAAGAGAGGGGAAATTATGTATGTATGTATATACAGGATAGCTAACAGTTGTACTACTGTCTTCTATTGCTTTACCCAAGGGAACAGTTAATGATTACTTGTTTGATCAATATTGCATGCGTCTGTTTGTTTTTGAAGATATCAAAAGTAATACAACAACCATTGTTAATTTCCTACCACTTTGTAACTCTCTAATGCTTGTATTGTTCTTATACTATTTTGTAAATGGATGTCTGTTTGTTAATATGTTTTCCTTCTTTTATTTTTAAAATAAATTTTAAAAATTTATTTAAAAAAGACAATAAAATAAAAGAAAGGTAGGGGCCCTGCCATGGAGGTCTTATTCCATAGGTGCTAGTGAACTTGTCGAACAATGCAAATGGGGTTAAACAAGGTAATAACATAAATGGGCTTGGGTTTGGGGAGAGTCACTGTGGAGGATAACTTTGCAAAAGATAAGATTGACGGCAGAAGAATCCCTTAGGAGGCAAGAGATGATGAACTAGGGCCAATAGTGAGCCATGGGTAGAGTCCTAAGAATCCCAACATTTAATAAGAAGGAGAGATTCTAGAAACCTAAGTAAGACTTCAGCCAAAAAATAGAAGAAAAATCAGACAAGAGTGTCAAGAAGAAAATTTTGAAGGAATGAGCCATTAGTGGTATTCACTGAAACAGAGGGACCCAGTTGAACAAACACGCAAGGTGCTCCAAGCAGCACTACTCAAAGTATGGCTCATGGGCACATCCTACAGCGCCAGCAGTAGCTAGGAGTGTGTCAAGAATGCACACTCCCGCTCCACACTCAGACACATCTGCTGCATCCAGAAATGGTCACTGCTTGATGTATCATTTTCAGTGGAATGGTTGGGATGAATTAACATTGCCATCCACTTAGGAGCTAATGATAAATGAGAAAGACAGAATACAGTCTTGCAAGACACTTGGCTAGGGTAGGAAAGAGACAATTTGTTAGAGATGAATATATCAAGCACTCCCATTTTTAGTATGGCAGAATGGTGGGGGCAACTGTCTTTAGGCTTAAGGGAAAGTAGAGAGACTGAGCTTTGAGGAAGTTGGACTATGGATAGGACTTCTGGTGGAGACTCGTTGAGATCCAGGTTAAAATAAAGTGGATTTATTTCTTTAAATTATTAAGAAATATTTCAGGTGTCAATAATTTGATCATGCATGTTTGTGGTTAAGGACTATTGACTATAGATTGACATATGGCATGCAATGATAAGAAAGAGTAACTATGCACATGTACTAATTTCCTACAGTGAGTGTAATCATTATGTATGGCAAACATGAACTAATAAAAGAAAAACAAAGTAACTAACTGTAACCCACAGCTTATGCACAGTGGTTAGTGCACACTTGGCCCATTTGAGCAAAATATACCCATAGTGAGAGGTGTGAGCATTTAAAGAAATAAACTCAAATTTCTAGCATATGTGATTGACAATACTTTTTAGAAGAAAGAAACCAAATATGCAGAAGACATAGATATCCTGATATAGAAGTGTGTGAACAAGTACAAATCATTACAGTGTGAGATGGAATGAAATGATTCTCTGCGGAGTTGTGGAATTTGGCTTGTCAGCCTAGCTGTCTTGAAGTCTCTTTGAGAAGCATTGTTGTATATTATTAATAATAGGCTGCAGCTTTGGGCAACAGATCTCTTCTGAATACTATCTCTTACTGTGTTAACTTGGGCAAATTACTTAGTCTCTGAATGCTTGTTTTCTTGTCTCTAAAAAAGGCATGTGAATGCCTACCACACGGGATTGTTATAGTGGTTAAATCAGCAAATGTGTGTCTAAACCACTGAGTGTCACATATTAGTACATATACACCTTCAACAGCTGTCTGGATGAATAAGTGAGTGAATGTAAAATTCATGCACACTAGGCAGCTACTTAATAGTAGAATGTCACTGCATCCCCATCTGTAGAAAAGGGCTAATAGTTGTTTCCTTTTGTTTTTTGGAGTTTGTAAAGAGAAAAATGACCTCTTTGTGAAACTACTCATATATTTGTAGATACTGAAGAGCTACCAGTGGTCAGAGGTGATGAACTAGGGCCAGTAGTGACTGAGGTTTGTCTGAGGTTCCCAATAAGCTCTCAACAGGAGAAATCAATCAGTTGGTCAGCAACTGCTAACCGAATACCTGAAGTGTGCAGGATACCATTACAGACGCTGAGGGAGATCTGAAACAACTGCCACAAAACCTCCACAAGATCCAAAACAAACAGAGCCACAGAAAGCCCGTGAGTCAAGTCCTCGTCCTCAAGGAGCTTAAGGTCTATCAAAACTTAAGACACTCCAGGAAGAAAGTGATTAGACCATGCAAGGAGCCCAGCAGTGGCAGTAGGTAAATTGTTCAGAAAAGGAGGGCAGCTTATAAATCTGTGTACATGCATGTTTGGAGAAGTGGTTGTGTAATGGTGCTGTGGGAAAGCTTACAGTGCCCCTGGAATAAGGTAGACCAATCCCTGAGATGCACCTGCCTCTCCTGCAGATTTACTGTTGCCCAGAGCTCCCAGCTCCAATGGCTTTTCTACTCTCTTCGAGCTTCTTCATCAAGATCTGGCTGTTTGGCAGGGTAGTCACTGTTAGTTATTTACTTAGAAATGTTTTCTTCCTTTCCCCTGCTTCTTGCCTATAGAATAGGTGGTGGATGAAATAGAAGTGGATGTAGGAGGGGAGTATTGCAAACTTAATTTTAATTGTGGAAGTTGGCTGATATCCTGCACAGGATCACCTTTACAGGCTTACATGAAATCTGGATCTTTCTCTGAATGTTATTCTCCGCCCCTCCTTGAGGCTGCTCCTGGTTTGTCAGCCTTCTGGGGGTGAACCCCTTTCTCACTGTGTTCTACAACCTGCGGCCGGCCGGCCACAGTCCTCACTTAGCTTGCTTCCCCACCCGTGGTGATGGTGCCGGGTGTACCCTCCTTCCCAGCTCACTATCCATTTGATGTTTACCAAACAACAGACTGACATTTCCTGCTCTAGACTTCGGGTGGAGCTGGAGCTGCTGGTTCCTGGGTAGGAAAGCAGAGGCTCAGCCCTCACCCTGTCTCTTACTGAGATAGATAGGCTGTGGTCACTTCAACCATAACTAGAATTTGGATCTAATGGCAACTTGTCCTTTTCTTATATACAGAGGGTCAGTGGATGTAAGCATAGTCCCCAAACATAGATTAGGGTTCTGGACTGGGAACCTACTCTACATAATGATTCAATGAAAAATTCCACAAGGGGTGATCCAGGATCCATTTCACCCTGAAATTTCCCAGAGGGAGAACTTCTGGGTCCCAAAACCATAATTGCCACCACACAGCCATTTTCGTTACAGTTCTGATCACCACTGCCACACCTTGAAGCAAACCCCACTCAGCTTGGGCTGGGCAGCAAGGGAAGCCTCAGGCTGCTAAGATGAACAATGTGCCATTTGATAGCTTACAAGGGCAGGCCTGTCTCCTGTGCCAACCAAAATGGTGCTGAGAATAAATGTCACTCTAGAGTCACGCTTCAGGTCATTAGAGCCAATTAAGAGGGCGACATAGCAGGGATGGGGCAAGAAAACACAGAGGGTGTCAATTTTTTCCTCTTGGCCCAAGAGTGAAAGCAAGTGTTTGCCGTCTGCCTACTTCCCCGGTCTATTCCAGATTGCTGGATAACCTTTAGCTTGTCAGCTGACCTTTCGGGGATTTTTGTGTTTGAGTCCCACTTCCTCCCCTTCCTACCCTTGGAGGGTAGATCAACAGAGATGCTACCTGCTTTCTGGTACAAGTGTGGTCTTAACCAACCTGGTGGGAAATACCTTCTCTGTTTTGAGAGTGTCAGTGTCATTTCGTGTTTTATTCCCAGGGGAACACAAAGCCTGTCCATTTGGTGTGAGCAGCGGAAGGAGGAGCCGACAGGTGCCGTTGCAGGTTCTCTGGTTGGGGAGGCATTCCAAAGCAGCAGTCTCGTTTTGATCTCTGATCAGATGGAAGGTTTGAGTGGTGCACTCTCGCAGGCTGCTAGGGACTCTTTGATCTCACTGTGCCTAATAGGCAGAACTCTCTTCTCTGTTTCCTCTAAGGACAAAAATAAACAGGCAAGCCGAGTTTGTGAGCAGCTGCATAAACAATGCAATTGGGAAGCATGCAAAGAATATGTGGGTTATATATACATTCATACGTGGATCCTCTTGATCCATCTTGTACATCCTGTGGCCATTGCCTGATCTGAAAGAGAGATTTCCATCTAGTGCAGCTACATCTTGTCTCTTCAAATGCTCCACGGGGTTTAAGACCTCAGACTCACAGCATTTGGGCAGAAGCATTTCTTCTCCCTGGATGTTGGTCAGTTATGAGACATTATAACTACATAAGGTCCCTGACTCTCAATGGTTCAACTCACAACTTTTTTGACTTTACATTGTGTGGAAGTAAAACCAATCAACCACTTCATTTCTCATTTTCAATACAGTACTCGATATATGAGATATGGAATGTTTTATTATAAAATGGGCTTTGAGTTAGATATTTGTCAACTCTAGGCTAACATAGGTGTTCTGAGCACATTTAAAGTGGGTTAGGCAAATCAATGATGTTTGGTAGGCTATATATGCTAACTCCATTTTAAATTTATAATATATTTAACTTATGCTTGTTTTATCAGGATATAACACCCCTGTAAGCCAAGAGGCATCTGCATAGTAGAATGATGGCCCTCATTAAATGCTCAGAGTAGGGCATTTAACCTACAACTAGGAGCGGTAACCTGAATTGATTTTCTGGTATAGGTGAATTTACATTTGAATGATTGAACTTGAAAGTCTGACACCAGACTCTTCCTCTCTCCTCTACCCCTCTTTCTTTTGACGTCCCTCAGTTATGTCACAGCATCATCATTTGCCTCCCTGAACAGGTGTGATGCTCTGGAGTACCCTTCATTTGTTCCCTTTTTTTCTTACCTCTGACCATTGCTCAAAAGCCACGTCATTGTAATGTTCTTACTTCAGGCTGTTATGACCAGGACTAGCAAACACTTTCCTAATGGGTAAATATAACTCTACATTAAACAACGACAGGTAAAATTTGATTATATGAAAGGCTCAGGCATATCTCTTAGGTTCTCAGAGAATACAGAAGAACTGATGACTTTCAAAAGCCAAAAGAAATGAAAAGATAACATTATGTAATACAACATCCAGTAGTAACCTCCTACTATTTTCTCTGTAATCTGGTATTTCCTTTATGGTTTTTGTGTTAACAAATGCAGAGACAACACTATGTAATACAGCATCCAGTGATAGTTCCCTATTGTCTCCTCTGTAACTTGTATATCCTTTGTTGATTTTGTTATAACAAATACAAAGATAACTATGTTATACAGCATCCAGTGCCAATTCCCTACTATCTTCTCTATAACTTGGTGTTTTCTGTTTGTTTCCATGTTATTCTGGGTTCTTTTGTCTTAAAAATAAAATTAAAAAAAATAAATGAAAGGAAATTTGGTCTTGCATTTTAATGTTAATCTCTGCTTATCATCCATGACTTTTCCTTTCTTGTGTGTAAGCACTGTCATGATTTCTCCTCTGCCCACAATGCCTCCTCTGGTAGTGAAGCCCTCTCTGCTACTCTGAGTCCAGCTGTTCCTTCTGGAGCACACCAGGCAGAGGTTTTTATTCTATCTGCAGAACTTGTGTGTGTGTGTGTGTGTGTGTGTGTGTGTGTGTGTGTCCTGGGGATTGAACCCAAGCCCTTCACACTGAGCACTATCTCAGCCCTTTAAATTTTTTTTTTGAAACAAGTTTTCACTAAATTGCTAAGTTATAGGTTGCGCCTGAACTTGTGATCCTCCAGCATCAGCCTCCCAGAGTGGTAGGATTACAGGCGTGTGCCACCATGCCCAGCTAAAACCCATACACTATATTCATTATTCCTCATTTAATTGATTGCTCAACTTCATAGGTATCTATGTATATTATTTATCAATTTCTTTACTAGATTATGAATTCCTCCAAAGAGGTTTTTGTCAAGAATATTTGTTATCTATATACTATACCTACAGCAGAGTGCTTTGCATATGGTAATCTGTAAATAAAGAACAAAAGTGAATGAATGGTCCTAAACCATGATAACTACACATTCACCTGATATCATTTGTTCTGTAATAAGGAAAAATTTAAGGAGCTCTTCATTAATGAGTGACATAAATGTCCTTAATTCATATAGTAATCCTATGACACAGTTTTTACTTTTGTTTTCATTTCACAATTCATGGATAAAAAGGGCTCAAGTAGGTTAATTTCTTCACGATTACCCATGTGTTAGTGGCAGAATCTGGACTCAAATTTCAATCTGACTCTAAAATGCATGTTTATATTCCTGGCTGTCCTGTCTTTAGTGCTGTATCAGGAGATCCAAAGTGAGTCTGCTTTCAAGGAACCCGCCAGCTAGTGGCAGGGGCTGTGTGAGCAACAACTGCATAACAGTGACTGCTACAGGGGGTTTGGGGGATGCAGAATAGGGGACCCTACAGAGCACCCCCAAGAGCCAACCAGCTGTGTCTGCGAAGGGAACAGAGTGTGCATGCAGAGTGGCTCTGCTGGGCTCATCAGCCTCAACAGTGACGGACCTCCAACTCTCCTTTCATGCTGTCTGTGCTCAGGGAGGGAGGCTACTTCTTAAAATTTTTATTTTATTGGTTATCAGTACATGTTTGTAGTATATAATGATTTCATTCATTGTGGGGTGTAGGCACATGTACGTAACAAATCTTTTTTTCCCTTGCTTTCTTCTCCCTGCCTCTCTATCTCTAGTTCCTCTTCCCTTTCTTGTGTTTCTTATTGTCTGTCTTTTCTTTTGCTTTTTGCATTATGTGTACTGGGGCTGGGGATTTAGCTCAGTGATGCAGTGCCTGCCTGGCAAGCATGAGACCTGAGTTTGGTTCGTGGTATTTCCCCCAAAATATGTATATTTAGGGTTTCTCATATAAGAAAAGTTAGGCAGTATTTAACTTGTGCATATGATTTATTTCACTTAACATTATAGTCTCAAGATTCATGCATTTGCCTACAAGTGATTCAAGTCTATCCTTCTTATGGCAAAGTAGCATTCCATGGGTGTAAATACCACCTTCCCCTTATCCATTTGTTGATGGACATGCAGGCCCCTTCCGAGACTTAGCTATTGTGAGTTATGCTGCTGTCAACATGGGTATGTAGGGATCACTGTAGTAAGATGTCTTTTAACTCTTTCAAAGGAGAACGGAATTTCTAATTTTAGCTTTTTCAGGAATCTTCACACGATTGTCATGGCGGTTTACTGCCAACAATGTAGAAGGGCGCTTTCCCTCTGCTGCCTCACCAGCATTTGTCATTATTTGATTTCTTGATGGTAGCCGTTCTTTCTGGAGTCAAACAGAACCTGTATGTTGTTTTAATTTGCCTTTCTGTAGTGACCAAATATTGAACATTTTTTCATGTACTTAATGGTCATTTGTACTTCTTCTTCTGAAGAATGTTTATTTATTTTATCTACCAACAGGGTAAGTGTTGCCATTTTAATATTTGAATCTCTGACTCATTTTGATTTTAGTATAGTACATGGTGAGAGATACAGATCTAGAGTCAATCTTCTGCATGTCGATAGCCAGTTTTCCCACCAGTATTTGCTAAAAAGTCTGTCTTTCTTCCAGGGTATGTTTTGGTCATGTTGTCAAAGATGAAATGGCTGAATGTGCCTGGGCTTGTTTCTGTGTCCCACTAATCTGTCCCACTGATACACATATCTGTTTTGTTGTAGTACCACGTGGTTTAAAAAAATTCACTGTAGTTTTATAACTTGAAATCTGGGATCACGGTGCCTCCTGCTTTGCTTTTGCTACCCAAGATTTCTTTTGCTATTCTGGGTCTCTTCACGTACCATACAAATTTTAGTATTGTTTTTTGTAGTCTGTGAAGAATGTTATTGGTATTTTTGGTTTGTATTGGTATTGTGTTTGTATTAAATCTGTATATCAGTTTTGGAAGTATGACGATTTTAACAATATCGGTTCTGCCTATTCAGGACTAGGGGACATCCTTCCATTTTCTGATGTCCTCTTTGATCTCCTCTGATCTTCTTACTGTACCTTTCATTACTGATCTTCTTACTGATCTTTCACTTTTTTTGGCTAGGTTAATTCCTAAGAATTTAGTCTTTCTTGAGGCTGTTGTGTTGTGTATGGTTTCGTTTTCCTATTTTTTTTTTCCCCTTGGTAAGTTAATCATTGATGTACGCTATTGATTTTTGCGTGACTTTCATATCTTACCAATAGTGCTGGGAGTCTGTAAAGGATCATGCCATCTGCAAATGTTTGTTTGGCTTATTTTTCTATATGTGTCCCTTTTATTTCTTTCTCTTGCCTGATTGTTCTGGCTAAAGTTTTGAGCACTGGTTAAAATTTTGAGTATCGAACAGGGGTGATGATAATGAATGTCCTTGTCTTGTTTTTGACTATAGAGGAAAAGTTTCAGTTTTTAGGACAGCCTACTTTTCACAGTGAGCTCCGACCAGAGATGGCAGAATAAGACCTGAGGATTCTGTCACTGTGTTTGACTCCCACATACTGCAGGGCCTGTCTTCACAGAGTGCAAGGGCATTTGCCACCCTTTATCATAATCACCTGGTGGGGAGGAGGACAGTTCACCCCCCTGTGCATTTATATTAGATCAAACTCTATACATGTTCATTGAACACATTCAATAAGCCTAAGGCAAGTATCTGTTTTCTTGTTTTTGTTTTCTGCAGTAATAGGGACCAAACTTGGGGCCTCATACATGCTAGGCAGCCATTTTAATCCTGAAATATATCCCTAACTTTAAAAATAATTTTATTTTGACACAAAGTCTGGCTAAATTGTCCAAGCTGTCCTTGAACTAGTGATCTTCCTGCCTCAGACTGCTAAGTAGCTATGTGATTACAGCTGTGTGCCACCGTGCCTGTCTAAGCATCAGTTTTGTGGCTAATGCTACTTACTAGGGATTCCAGTGAACAAGGCACAGCTTTTTCCACTCTGGAAAGTTATAATGTAGTTTCCATAGCAATGTCTGAGATGACTGTGTTTAAAACTCTCCCTGGTCTTAGCACTCTTTCCTGGAGAGTCAAGTCAAGAGTAAAGCCTGGCTCCAACAATTGTACCCACCCCTGTCTTTACAGTCTGTGTTTTGCCTGTCTCTTTAGAAAGCTTCAACTTGTCTTAGATCTTTTTGAGAGCTACAGTTAGCCTTATCTTTCACCCATTTCCACTCTACAAGCAACTGTTAAACGTCACCTATACAATATACTTAGGTAATAGACTTACTCATTTGGTAAATCTTAAGTGCCTACTAAATATTCAGCCCACTTCTAGATGCTATTTTTAAGATGCAGCTTTTTTTTTTTTTTTTTTTTTTTTTTTTTTTTTTTTTTTTTTTTTTTTTTTTTTGCGGTACTGGGGATTGAACTCAGGACCCTGCGCTTGCTAGGCAGGCGCTTATTCCACTGAGCTATATCCCCAGCCCTAAGATGCAGCTTTGGATATAGCTACAGCTTTGAGTTTTTAAATTCATGTTCAGCTCTGTAGGAAGGATACATACACAGAAATTACCAATCTAATGTGCTAAAGTGTTATAATGGAAATGCTTGAGCAAAAGGAGGGTGCTTACCCCTCACTCTTGATGGAAGTGGGTATGGAGTGGATCAGATAAATATTTCTGGAGGGTTTGGTGTCCTGGTTGAAACCTGGAACGGGAAGCAAAGTTAACCAGGTGAGGAAGGAGAACCAGGTGAACAGAACAACACATGCAAGTGCACAGGGTATGGAAAGGCCTGGGGTATTTGGCTGACTGAAATCTCGACCCAGAGCACGTGTTCACTGATGAGTGAAGAATACGGAGAGGCAAGCAGAGCTTTTCAGGCCACGCTAGAGACTGCATTCCACCCCAAAGGCATCAGAAGATATTAGATAGGTTGATTTAGCCCATCCCAAGCTTTAAAGGTGCTGATTATGTCATAAAGTGTTATACTTTTGTTTGTGACATGGAAGATTTGACAAGTTTTTGTTTCTAGCAAAATTTTAGATAAAAATATTTAGAAAGAAATAATAAAATTTGAACCAAGGCCCCTAACATGTTCTGGAAGATAGCAGTGAATCAATCTGAGTATGGCAGGCAACTCGTAGGGCTCACAACACCCGCTTGATCTTGCATGATCAGACTCCTGCCCATCTCTCCTGACTCCTGTTGTGTTCATCACATCATCTTGGCTGTGCCTAGAATATACCAGATCTTTCCATATTTCTGGTCCTGTACGTATGTGGTGCATTATCTGGAACCATTTTTCTCTAGCCACTTCTCCTTAACCTTCAAAGTTCTAAAATGTGTTCTCTTCAGAGACTTCGTCTATCTTCACCTCCTGACCCCTCACACCTCAATCAGGTATAGAATCAGTTTCTATTATTCAACCCATTTATCTCTGCTAGTCAGCTTTCTCTGCCTACTACACAATACCTGATAGAGGGACCTTATAAAGAAAAAAGGCTTACAGTTTGGTCCGGTTAATTTTGGCTCACAATTTTTGAAGTTTCAGTCCAGAACTGGTGGGCGCCCTTGTGGTTTCTGGGGTGATCTGCTAAGGTTTTGTGATGATGCAGCACATCGTGGTGGGAGCGTGTGGTTGGATGAAACTGCTCACCTTGTGCTGGGAAGTGAAAATAAGAAGGAGGAAGGGACTGGGATCCCACAGTCTCTTTCAAGAGCAGCAAGGGCACACTTTCGGTGAGATGAGCACCTTCAAAAGACTAGGCTCTGCCCACACCCACGGAGCCATCCTGGGGACAAGCCTGTATCACGTGCACTTTTAGGGGACACTTACCCAAAGCACAGCCATCTTCTATGGTGTATGTTCCACGTTGTGAATCTGTGTTTATATACATGGTTATTGGATTATTTCTTTTCTCTCTCTATAGAGACTGTAAGCTCCTTATAAGATCATATGTATATTCTGACTTCCATGCTCAATCACAGTTTTTGACTGTATATTCCATGAGAAGGTTTTCATTTAAACCCTCAGAATATGTTAAACATGAAACCCTAAGAGATTAGTGCAGTGACCTTTTTTGCTCTCAGCTCGAGAGTTTTGACCTGCTCCTTTTCTGTTTCTGACCTGGGCTGGCTCTCCCCTCCTTTGGCAACTTGGTGGTGCCTGGCTCCTGCACGGTCACCATACTGATGTCCAACTTAGTGTGGACACTTGATCTGTGCAGCACACTGCAACCCAGAACTCCTAGGCTCAAATGAATCTCCATGACCAGCCTTTGTGGCTCTCAGGCTAACCAAAGGAGTGTTGGATTCATCATCCAGAATGTGAAGTGACTTAAGTGGGAGCCAGGAGATACCAGGCTGATGATACAAACACTCTTAGAAACATTTTGAGCAGCCTTTCTCTCCTTTAATAATTTACCTTTACAGTAAATAAAATACAGTGGAATAACCTCCTTGCTTCAAAAGACAGCATACTCTGGAATTTAATGCTTGCCCTGGGGGAGGGAATCATGTTTTCCTGCCTGCTTACCTTCCTCTCTCTTGTGTTTAAGGAAAAATGTGAGAGGTAGTCCATGTCCTCTATCGATTAGCCTAAGCATGCTACAAAAACTTGGACCTGAGTATTTCCTTGCAGTGAATTCTTCAATTTTCTTCAAAGGGTCAAGTACAACTTTTAAATAGTTTTTCTTGAACCCCGATTTCTGTACTCCACATACATACTCAGCCTTGGCTGTCAAGCTGACTGGACAATAGACACATTTTTCTTTTTTGGAGGTAGCTGCAATAACAAGGAAGTATATTTGGTGAGGTAATTGCTGTCCATTCACCATTTGCCAAAGTGGCAACCTTGGAAGAGCTAGTAAAAGTTAAGTTCTGCCCTAGAGAAATGTTTACCAGTAACTGTTTTTTATTATGCTTTTATTATGATATCAGAAGTGTGGCCTTGTCTTGTGTCTTCTCATCCAGGCCTCTTGGAAACTTGTAGAACTGTATTTCTCTGCTCAGTTTTCTGAAATTTTAGAATAAGAGTGCACTGTGATGAGTCTCTTTTCTGTCATTGTTAAGGGTAGCTGGTACTTCTGTTCAATTGGTCTTCAGCTTGGGAATATTTTATGATAACTCCTTAGTTTATATTTTTTTCTCTTCCTTTTCCCTTTTTAGCCTTCTGCTAGTTGAATAATGCAATTCCTGGGTCCATCTTTTCATTTCCTTTCTTTCTCTCCACAAAGCTTTGACTCTTAACCCACATGTGTGCAGCTGTGAGGCTGTGAATGAAGTTATTTAACTTAGCTGAGGCTTCATGATTTCATCTATAATATGGATAGGAGATTGTTACAAGGATAACTGAAATGTCGAATGTACTGTGTTAATTTTCCATCATGGTGTCAAAATACCTGAGACTAAACAGTTTTTAAAGAGGAAAACTTTATGTTGGCTCACAGCATCAGCACATGACTGTGATGGCGCAAGTAGCTCAGGATGGTGGGAGCACATGACAGAGGAAACTACCTACTTTGGGGCAGCTGGGCAGGAAAGAGAAAGAAAGAAGAGGGACATTGACAGTTCAAACTACCCCACATGCACATTCACAAATACACAAGAAATGTTTAGAATGTTATTCTCCACGTTCTTTGCTTTACTGGTCCAAACAGTCTACTCTCTATCCTTGTACATTTCCTCTACTTTAAAGTTTCAAATACACTCCATCTTCCTTCCAACTTTTGCTTTCTGTTTTCCTGAATTAGATTAAATTTTTATTTTTCAGAAATTCTGTCCTGTTCTAATTGCCCCGTTTGCAAAACAGCATCCTAGTTCATGACTACAATATTTTATTTCCTCTAAGGGCATTAATGATAGTTTTATTTATAAGTTGTTTTTCTACTCCCTGATTGTTTCTTATTACACCAATGCTCTTTTCCCTTTGTTTGACTTCTGGCCTTCATGTTTGAGGCTTTTCTCAAATTTGGTGACCTGCTATCTCTTCATGACAAGTATGATACTTTACCCCATGGCAGAGGAAGGGGCTGTGTGCATAAATGGATGTGTGGATACCCCCTCAACAGGTAGACTGCTCCAGGGGTTGTCTAGACAGGGAGCAAGCTCTTTCGTTGGAGACCCATAAATCTCAGTGCCACTAGATCTTCTGCTGTGGTTCTCTGGTCTCAGTGATGAAAAATGCCCCACTTTTCCGCTGGCTGGGGGTACTGCATATGTCTGTGTCTGGGGTTGGGAGGGCTGAGCCACAGTGGGGTTGACTTCAGGATTCTTCACACAGATATCTGCTCAACTCCTCTGCTTTCTGCTCTGTCTCCCTCTGCTTAGTCCAAAGTGCCTGAGGGTCATGGATGTTGAAATCATCTCCTCTTCATAGTATAAACAGTATGGCCACATTATAGATGAGCCTGGATTATAACAAGATTCTTTCCAAGTACATTCTTAAACAGATTTGAATTTAGGCCTGTGACACACAGATTCCATGGTCTCTTGGAGGTCTGGTGGCACGCTGTGTGGAGCCAAGTGTGCAAGGACCAGCACAGAGGGGATACAACTGAGGACAACGTGGGCATGATGAAGTTAGGGTCAACAAATAGTGCTTAAATCTTTGGAGAGCTGTGCTAGGAAGGCAGCTCTGTAATTGAATTGTGGCCTAATAATGATCTGAGTTGAATAAGGAATAGAACATAAGAATTGGGACAAATCCCACGTAAGGGAAAGTTTAGAGAAGAAAGGTTTATTAACCCAGAGACAGGAAGACTGGGAGGTTTCACTTGGTTCCACAAGTTTGCCAATCAGTAAATCAACAGGAATTTGTTGAATTGTGATTTGTGCTTGGTTATAAATTACTTCTCAACCCTGGCTGCGCAATAAAATCACCAAGCCCCTCCACATTCCAAGTAAATCAGGGCCCCTGGTTGTGAGGCATGAGAATTAAAAATTTTAAATGCTCTCACAGTCCTCTTGATATGCAACTAAGATTGAGACTCACTGGAATGGAGTCTCAGGAAAAGAGTCAGATATAGAATGGAATTTCTATCCTTTGAAAGTACCCAATTGGTGCTTAACATTAAGACTCAAAATTTAAGTGATAATAAAAGATATTTATAAATGCCAAATAAGTAGTTTATAAAATGTAATGTAGATGAGTTTAGAATAAGAAAATATTTTTGTACTTGGGCTAGAGACTATTCATGGAGTGCCAGTTATATGTCTAGCCCAGAAATAATGCTCAAAAAGGGGTATAGATAGAATAATACACAGTTAATGTTCTAAAGAAACTTCTGTTTTAGGTAGAGGAAAACAAGAATAACAAGCTTGAAAAACAGATGAAATTATGTTTGGAAATGGAAGGTCAGAGGAGATTGTCCAGATATTCTTCAGTATATTTGGTAAAAGTTTCTAGATTCAAATACAATTTGGGTGTTGTCTTAAAGAACGGCTGAGAATTACTTTGGTAATTTAAAAAGTGAACAATGAGTATGTGCCACATTCCGGGCACTGTGCTAAGCATTTACATGGATTATCTCATTTAATTCTCACGCCCTCGTTATGAGATATGTGTTATTATTATCTCTGTTTTGCAGGTGGAAAAACTTAGTAGGCTTATCGAGGTTAAAGAAACTTATCAAGGGTCACACAAGGTATTAAGTGATGGAGTTAAACTCAAAAGTAGGGCTGTCTCACTATTGAGCTAGGCTTGTCACCACCATCTGCAAGACGAGGGTGAGCACAGGGAAGAGGCCACAGAGACTGTTTCTTCTGTGTGGAGTGGGTGGTGGGTTGGATTGGAAAGGTGAGTTTGGGTCTGGTTCATTTGTCAAGGGTTTTGACAGGTACTTCATGGAATTAATTTTATCTTGTTGATGTGGGGAGTCCTTGAGCTTATTGAGATAGGACAAAGATGGAAGTAAATTGAAGCCTAGAGATGTGAAGAGCAATCAGAAGGGTGCTTCAGTGGACAGGCTTGAAGGCAGAGGGGCCCAAGCAGGGCAGGTGAGGGTGGAGCAGGAAAGGGCAGGAAATGCTGCCAGGCCCTTTGGAACAGAGTGGCTCTTCTTCACATCCAAGGCTACAGGGTGTGTGGGAATGGGCAGCTGCCTCGGTCTGAATTTCCTTACCTTTCGGTATGTAAGGGAAGTTTTTGACTTGAGGAGATATAATCTTCAAAGACTTTCAAGGAAAAGGCCAACAATGATTTTTATGAAATTGTTTAAGTTCCATCCAAATTAATTTTTAGAATTTATAAGGATTGTATGACCTTTTATTCAGCTCAGTTCTGGTTAATAATTTGTTTTCTGTGACTTAGCTGAGTGCCTCTAAAATGAAGGAATTACATACAATAACTGTAGTCTTTGATTCTAATGTCAGACCCTGGCAAGATTTTCAGCATGCTGATAAACTGTTTTCTTACTTCCTTGCTTTCTTTTGCTTTGTGTTCATTACAGTTACTAGGTGGAGAGCAGATCTTCCCTTAATAACTCATGGCCTTTCTTTGGTGATTGATATCTTCTCCAAGACTTGGATGACAACTGTCTGCACATCCTTTCCCTGGGCTTCTGCATTTACACACCTGATCTGTGTCTTTAAATCATGTGTCAGCGCAGCATGCAAATGACAGCAGTGGGGAAGAAGCAGGCAGTGAATCAGAGTCTGTTTATAGCTCTGTTGTGATTATAGTCATGTGTCAGCTTAGGATAGACCCTGGGTCTTGATTAGTAGTATGAAAGGTATGTGGAAATACTACCCGAGCTAGGTGTGAGAAATTCAAATACATTCTTACTAATGATTTTCATAAGGGCTAAAGAGTTTAGGCCAAAAATAATTAAACTCAACAATAGCGCTGTCAACAGCACTCCCAAATAATGAGATAGCAATTAATGAATGAATGGATTCGCTGTTCATTTTGGCTCTAGGCATGAAGGATCTCACTATGAGTAGGGCAATATTGCTCATTTATATCTTATTTAACACTGTAATTGTAATTTATTTTTCAATTTTTTATTTAATCTCAAATCTTTAATGGAAAATTAGATGATCCCTTGTTACAAACTTTATGAACAAGAGTGATTTAGGTCTTTTGGAACATCCTTTGTCTACTTCATATGATAGGCGCCAAAATGATTAACCTCTTTCTTTGTTACCTTTCTTTCTCTCTTTCTTTCTTCCTTTCTTTCGGTCTTCTTTCTTCTCTCTTTTGTGGTGCTAGTGATTGAATCCAGGGTTTTTGTGCTGAGCTACATCCCCAGCCTTTTTTATTTTTATTTTGAGACAGGATCTCACTAAGTTGATAAGTTGCGCAGGCTGGGCTTGAACTTGTGGTCACCTGCCTCAGCCCCTCAGAGTGCTGGAATTATAGGGCTGCACCACCACACCCGGCTGGCTTAATTGGGCTGCTAATAAATGGTTTGATGGTGTGACGGATGGTAATGATTAGTTTTAAGTGTGCTTGGATTGCCTAATAAGACAGGTTTTCATGTTTTCTCTGACTTTAGTATGCGGGTTCAGACTGGCCATTTGTTTTCTCTGAGGTCTTTTTCCTTCTTTAATCCAAAAGCTTAGGAAGAGCCTTCACGTTATTTTTTCAGCAAAGGTTACAGAATATCATCAGACATGATCCATCTGAACTATCCCAGGCAACAGGCTGACTTTCCTACAGCTCTCCAGAGATTTCAGATAAGCAGTGATGGCTGTTCCTCTCAGTCTATTGTTTTCAGTGTGTCTATGAAATGTATTTCTCATTATCTTCAGCATCTTTCCCTTCTCCCTAAGAAGAACCAGGTCCTTGTACACCATTTCCCAGATCACAAAGTATTGGCTCCTGGAACCTTTTAGGTCTGCTCAGGCCTGAATTGTTCCAAAAGTTGTAAGCTGAGGATTGAACATATCCTTTAAAATGAATGATATACTTAGATAAGACACTTATCAAGACTTGATTTATATCCATGTTGTTGCAAATGACAGAATTTCATTGATCTTTTTTCTTTTGGTGATGGGCATTAAAGGTAGGGCCTCGAGTATATTAGGCAAACACTCCACTACTGAGCCATAACCCTAGTCCCCCATTCTTTTCTGTGGCTGGACAGTATTCCACTGTACATATATACTACAAGTTTGTATTTATTTATTAGCTGACAAGCACGTCAGTTGTTCCTATTTTCTGTCATTGTGCATAGTGCCACACTGAACATGAGAGTAAAGATGGCTTTTTTTTTTTTTTTTTTTTTTGGTATAGGATATTGAACCCAGGGCCTGACACATGCTAAGAAAGTGCTCTACCACTGAGCTACATCCTCAGGCCTATTTATTTTGAGTTGCCCAGTCTGGACTCAAACTTGTGATCCTTCTGCCTTAGCTTCCCTAGTACTGGGGACTGCAAGCATGTATCACCATACCCAGCTGCAGATATCTCTTTGGTCTACTGATTTCATTTTTTTGGATATATGTAGAATATTAAAAAGTTGACTAGATAAAAGTTGAGAATAAAATAGTGATTGCAAGAGGCTGAGGGAGTCACAGTGAGGGGGCAGGATGGAGAGAGATTAGTAAACTAAGCCATAAATAGGAGTAAGACATTCTGGTGTGCAGTTGCACAGTAGGGTGACTGTAATTGGTATTAGTGTACCATATATTTCAGAAAGCTGGAAGAAACAATTTTAAGTGTTCTTACTATAAAGAAATGATAAGTGCTTGAAGAGACAGATATGTTTACCTTGATTTGAACATTCAACAATGTAAACATGTATTGAAACTTCAGATACTTCCCCATAAATACACACAATTTTGTGATCGGCTGAAAATAAATTTTTAACAAAGACTTGGATCATAAATGTCACCCCTTTGTTCCCACACCTTTCTTTGTGCCCCTCATCCTGAAGAAAAAGCCCCAACATGCCATGTTGTTTTGGACACCATAGATGACCCTAGATGTTTTGGAAGTACACAGATGGTTTAAGTTTCACCAGTTTGCCTGATCTTGCAAATGAGGCTGTTTCTCATAGCCTCTTATTATTGGGTATGATGTGACCTGGGCTTTTATTTCTCTTCTTACCTTCTCATAGTCCATGCTCAGAAAGACTCATCCAGTTTTGGAGATGGGAATTTCTTTAGAAACCTCCTGTCCCATGTTTTAAGAAGGATTAGCTTGCATGGGTTGGGTGTTCTCCATGTGGGTACTCCGGTATACAGAGTTAAGTTGAGATGTATACCCTCCATCTTCAGTCTGATTGAGATCTACCTTTTTACCTTGTGGTGTTTGGGAATCAGGTTGGCATCTGGGGTTGACATTGTTTTCCCAAGAGTGATGTTCAGTGTTGTTGTAGGGAGAATAGGGTGTGTGTCAGGGTGGAGGTGGGAATGTTGGCTAAGAAAGACTAGCAGATATCCGTGGTTGAGAAGTAGGAGGAAACACATGCTTGGGTATGCAGAAATTTAGCAAGACAGCTTTTCCTACAGAAACATCAGAAATTTCTCAGGAGAAATGGCTTGGCTTGGTGTTTCTGATTGATAATCTTTGGCCATGATGCCCAAGGAATTTGAAACTAAGAATTGAATAGCTCCTTACTAGCTGTGTTAAGAATCATGGAGTCCATCAAAAATACTTAGAGTTGCTATGTAGAGGCCTATCATTTCCCTCTTGAGCTCTGACCAGCCTGTTACACTGAGGGGGCTAGGAAATTGATAAACTTTCTTATGTTTAATTACTGCGTTAGAAAGATGACAATTTGACTCCAGCTTTAATGACTTCTTTATAGGCCTAAAAATATAAAAGACCGGTTTTTCCTCTCTTCTGGAATGGATGATTTCTACTGAGATTTTGACTTGGTGTGGTTTGTTGCTACTTTGGGACTTCCAGAGTGTCCCAGGAGTACATCTATCCTATGTGTCTGTTGTCACCTTATTAAAGGCCGTTGCAATACTCATGCCTTCTCTCAGTCTTTTGCTGAGCTGCAAGACACTTCTCTAATATGGACAAAGACCGATGGCGAGGGACACGGCTCTCACAAGACTCCCTCTGCCCAGAGTAAGGAGAACGTGTCCCTGCAGGGAGTCTCCTCTCCTGCCGTCAGGTGTTGCATGAGAGAGGGACAGCAAGGTGACTGTGAAAGGCCTGTGGGCAGCTGGATGGAGTGCCTGTGGGCCTGGTCCCCTAGAAAATAGCCATGGCTCAAGTCAAGGAATACACATCAGTAAGGCAAAAGCACATGTTTAAACTCTTTTCTTTTGGGACATATGAGTTGTTTTCATCAAAAATTCTTTTTTTATATTGCAAATGAATAACAGAAAGGAATACACCTTGCAGTTATTGGAAGGATGTGGGTCTACTGCAGAATGAGACCAAGTCTATGCTGTAGTTATTCTTTGTGAGAGTTAAGTGCTCTGTTGCCAGCAAAAAAGGAGCTATAGTATTCTGGGAGGAATGTGCTTGTCTACAGATCCCTTATCAGATAATAATGACAGTCTGTATCCGTGTTGTCCTTTTCAGTTTATAGTAGTGCCTCTAAAGTTAAATATGTCAATCATAGCATTGACATTTTAATCATTTTTCATTTTTAATAATTAGTTATGCTTTATTAGTACATGTTTGTAGTACTCAATGTTCACATTTCTTATGGGGAGTTAGTACATGTACATAACACATTTTTTTTACATAACATACCTTAATTCATTTTTTTATCCCCTTTCTCTCCTGCCCCTCCTCCCAACCTTGTTCTGATCCCCATTTGACTAAGTGAATAGAAGCAATCCTTAAATTTTAAAGTTTGAGTATGTAGACTTTGAAATAATCTGGGTAAAATTTTCTTACTTTTTTTTCTCTTGGAAGAGTGATAGTTTTTGAGCCTAAATCCTGTGCTTACTATAGTGAGAGAGGATATATATCCTTTCTTCACTATGTATCTTATATATATGTGAATAATGATTGCAAAGTCTATAAAAATGCCTTTCTGATTCTCACATGGTCAGGGAGAAAAAAGACTTACAGAAAATGAGAAAATACCTGAGCAATTGGCTGCAAATCTGCGTTTACTGCCCTGTGTGTATCTTGGCTCAGTTCTTTGGACTCAGTAATGAGCTTCTTATTTCCGTGTTAGGTGGATTTCAGAATGTCATGTTATTTCAACCCAAGCTGTTCCCCAGGAAACACAACTATTTGTCCTCTTCTTACCTGACTGATAGTGCCATCTTCCTCCCAGGCAAAGCAGGGCCTGTCTAAATAGGACCTCTTCTGTCTTTTAGAAATCCATGAGCAAACTTGTTTCCTTTGGGGGGAGTACATGTACACACTTTTTCTGTATATAGTTATGTAATGTTTCTACATCAAAACATATTGTTTCCTATTGTGAAAAAATTGTGACCTATGAAGAATGAGAATGCCTACTTGCTTCTTTCTTTGGGAATAGGGCACCATGGCCTGAAAATGATAGTCACCTGGAGATAAATACTAACTATTCTTAAGCAACTTGGCCAACACTGGGCTTAGTTCCTTAGCACAGTCTGGAAGAAGCAGGAGGTTTTAACAATGTCTGAGTATACATTGCCCAGAATATCGAAGCGTCAGATATGAAAGTCCCTATTGTTTTGGTGTTTGGTAAGGTAGGCTGGCATGATATTAAAGGAAGATGTCCAGGAATCAGAGTTTGAATCCCAGATACATGTGCTGTCACTGTGAGGAGTCAAAGACATAGGTATGGTAGTACTTGGTAAGATTTCCTTTCCCTGCCCAGGGGTACCTATTTCTTTGTGATCAAGGGAGTTATTTAAGAGATATGAGATGGACGTAGTGGCCTTGGAGAACTTGACTCTCCCTAAGGGCCTTGTCATGGGTGTGTTATTATTATTATATTTAGTGAACAGGTCAGTATCAGCGTTGTGGGCCGTAGGGTTACCATGTGATCCGAAGTTCACCATTTCTTCCTTCCTCTCTTCCTAAACATGCTCTAACTCAGTTTAGAAGAAATTTCCAAGCAAAAGTTTCTTGAATTGGCTGGAATTGTATCCGATTATTAGCTGTGACCCGCTGACATACCTAAGCTTCTCCCAAAATAGACCACACAAGGGAGAGAAATAAGTGTGTTTGTCTAAAAAGTACTTGGCATTTGGTGTCCCTTGTCTACAAGGCTGTACAGCGACGTGAACAGAACATTTGTCCTCTCCTGGAGGTGCGAGCTCTGCTCCTAGGTTATACAATGATTTTCTTTGTGACTTTGTTTCATGTCCTCTGTCTCATCGATCAAAGGCTGGGTTAGAAAGAACAATCTCTGTGTTCTGTTGTCAGTCACTAGCTATAAGTCACAGAGCCTCCAGTCTTAATTGTGCAAGAAATTATGCAGATAAAGTCATTTGCCTTTTGTAGTTAATCTGGATCACCTATGTGGACATCTGATAGTTTATTACTCCACATTCCTGTGAACTAAGGAGAACTAAGGAGATTTAGTAGAGCTGGAGATGTTCATACACACATTAATATTTTTTTGCATGCTTGTTTAATTCATCTAGAATTTTTCAGTTGATATTCAAGAACAGATGGATGCAAGTATGAGGCCAAAACTTCAAGTTGAATTGTGAACTGTAGGAGAGGCACACTGCTTTTTGGTATGATATTATTCAGAATCATTACATTTGGGTATCAAGAAAAGGACGTTACATATAATGTAATTCTCCATTTACAGATGAGGTAAATTCAGAAAGAAAGAAATCTCACTGTGGACTGAAGGTTGAACAAGCTTAATGGAGTTGTTGTGGGAAGAACTGCCTCTCAACAGCTAGGATTTGAGCTTAGTATGGTGGGTCATGGCTGTAATCCCAGTACTCTGGGAGGCAAAGGCAGGAGGATCACATGTTTGAGCTTAACCTGGGTAACTTACTGACTTAGGGAGAGCCTGTCTCAAAAAAAAAAAAAAAGAAAGGAAGGATGGAAGGAAAGAAGGAAGGAAGGAAGGAAGGAAGGACGGACGGACGGACGGAAGGAAGGAAGAAAGAAAGAAAGAAAGAAAGAAAGAAAGAAGGGAAGAAGGGAAGAAGGGAAGGAGGAAGAGAGGGAAGGAAGGAAGGAAGGAAAGGAAGGAAGGAAGGAAAGGAAGGAAGGAAGGAAGGAAATCTCAAGCTCAGTGTGAAGGCCCTGGGTCCAGTCCCCACTATGGCAAAATAATGATAACAAAAGAACACCAGGACAAGAATATAAGAATAAGGACTTTTTTTGGTCCTGGTTGGCTGGTTGGATACTGTGGTCTGCACCATTGACATTGACTGTATTGTAGAATACTACTTCTGGGCTGGGGATATAGCTCAGTGGAATAAGCGCTTGCCTAGCAAGCACAGGGTCCTGAGTTCGATCCCCAGTACCGCAAAAAAAAAAAAAAAAAAAAAAAAAAGAATACTACTTCTGTTATCCCTTAATATGATCAATACCTTCAAGAGCAAGATTTGAACATGAGTAAATATTGATATCTGATGTGTAGTTTTTTTATAACTGGACATGCACTGGCTATCACTTGATCTTAACAGTTCGAATAAGAGGGAAGAGGCGAACTCTTCCATTCTGCCCAACAAGCAATCTGAGCTTCTCTTCCACCAAACCGAGTTCTTTTTCGTACTCATTTCACTGGGGCAGATTTCTCCAAATTTGAGATTTTTTTGGAACAGCTGTATCTCCTGACCACATCACCTTCATAACCTTTAAGAGTACGCTTTTATCAGGAAATAGTGGAGCACCAGGAAGAGGAGATTCAACCGTAGAAATCATACGACTGGATGACATAAAAACATCCTGATGGAAATACGCTTGTGAAGCCAATCATTACAGTGGCATGAGACATTCTGACCACTTACTGTCCTTCCAGCCTTGCCCCACAGCAGCTGTTGAGCTTTCCTCTGGTCTAATGCTTCCTAGAGTTCTTTTCACTTTTTCTCACTCCACAAAACCAATTTCAACCTCAGAAGTTCTTTAAACTTTCTTCAGTAAGACAGAAATGCTCTTTTCTCTATCTTCTCTACCTCTTTTTTTATATTTTGGAGCAAATTTGTACGCTTTTATGTCAGCATATCTTAAACTTTTACTTGTTTTCATTGTTCACTGTCTTGGATTGATAGCCTTGTCATTCAAAATTCAGTTAAATGTTTCTCTTTTAGGAGAATTCTGACTGGCTATATTTGGTTGGATTCTCCTGCTGGATATAAATACTCGCTAGAACATCGTGAACTACTCTTTTAATTGTCTGTCATATGTCCAGACCATAAGCTGAGCAAGGACCCGATCTGTTTCATGTATTGCTTTATCCCCAATCTTCGCATAATATCAACCCTTGGAACTCCATAATTTGTTGAATTGGATTGAATTTTTTTTATTCTTCTTTGTTTCTAATTCTTTGCAATTTAGGCATACCATAGAGATATCTAAGTCAAGATTAGAATGTACAAGGAACAGAAAGAAGTCAGCCTGGGTTTCTAAGTTACATTTTGGCATAGGATGTTCTGAGTTTTACCCTGAAGCGGTCCCTATCAGGAGCTTGCCTATGAACCCATGGGGCCACTTTCAAAAAAGTGATACTTGGGCTTTTTTCTGGAAACTGCCCTGTGCCCTGACATTATGCACACCTTCCCAGCCTGCCTGGTGGAGATTCCTGAACTGTGAATATAGATCTGAAAATGTCAGAGAAGGAGAGAACATTTTATTTTAAAGCTTATGTTTAAAAATATTGACAAATAACCTTGTTAAAAGTTTATCATTATTGAAATTCTTTTTGGCTATTTTCATTGACCTCCTGCTCCATAGGCATTAACACCTGTCTATCTTGTTGGTTGTTTCCTTTTCCAACTCTGCTGATGAAGATGCCCGATCCTTTAAAAATCTTTTTCTTTCTTTCTTTCTTTCTTTCTTTCTTTCTTTCTTTCTTTCTTTCTTTCTTTCTTTTCTTCCTTTTTTCTTCCTTCCTCACTTCCTTCCTTCCTTCCTTTCTCTCCTCTCTCTCTCTCTCTCTCTCTCTCTCTCTCTCTCTCTCTCTCTCTCTCTCTCTCTCCTTTCTTCCTTTTTTTCTTTCATACTGGGAAGTGAACCCAGGTGCTTCACACTAAGCTACATTCTCAGCCTATTTTATTTTTTAATTTTTAAAATATTCTTGTCTTTTTGAGACAGGATCTTGCTATACAGTTCAGGCTGGCCTTGAGCTCACTTTGTAGCCCAAGCTGGTCTTGAACTCACAAAGATCCTTCTGCCTCAGCCTCCCAAGTGCTGGGATTATAGGCATGTGCCACTATGCCCAGCTCTCAGCCCATTTTTTAAAAAATTGTAAGACAGAGTCTTGCTAAATTGCTAAATTATCCAGGCCAGGCTCAAACTTGCAACCCTTCTGTTCAACTTCCCAAAGTTCAGGTGGATTTCAGGTGGGTGCCACCACTCTCAGCTTAATTCTTTTTTCTTGAGAGGTGACTCTTTTAACCTTTCAACTCTATTGTCAAATCTTTATATCTGTTTTGGGGAGCACCAGTTGGTGACTGTCTCTGGAATTTAGGTGTCTAATTATCACCTCAAACAGTAAATTTTATCTTTTCTCCCAAAACATTCCCACATGGAAGACTTCAGAATGGTCATTGGTTCTTCAAGTCTAGCAATCGCTTCTAGGGCTTGGAGTCTTCCAAGTCCTTCTGTGTGTCTGCTCCTTCTCGTCACTGCAGTCAGGTGAGTTCCCAGGTCCCGTGGGCTTTCCCTGATAGTACCTTGGGAGTCCATGCCTTCCTCCATGCTTATACCCCAGGTCCTTCTTGCTAGGCATTGTGTTGTCCCACATTCAACCACCTGTCCTAAATTCCTACAGTTCCTATGCTGCTCAGCATTTCCTACACGCTTCTTTGTTTTCTTATTTACCTTCTAGTTTAATGTCTCATTTTCTCAGATAATTAGCGTATTGAAGGCAGAGATCGGGAATTGCTTCACATCCTGTTTCTACCAGTTGGCAGAGTTGAATATCTATTTAGTCCAGTTCTTTGATGACAGTGACGGTAAAACAGAGCGTTCCTTCTGGGAAACTTTGCAGATTCTGCCCCGTTGAACACCAAAACCCTAAGTAGAATCATTCCACACAGGCATGAAACATAGGGAGGGGTTGGGTTAACACAAGAAAGCAAAATTATGACTTCTTAATGGATACAGGCATCTGCAAAACATGGCTCTTCTGTGTCTGCTAAATTGGATACTTGAAAAAATGAGTGTCTCTTTTGAAGGAGCTCTTTATTGACTTTCATATTTATTTTCCAATGTTATCCTCCAACAAGTTTGCAGAGAAACATTATCATTGCCCTTTACAGAAGGAAAACAGAAGCTTTGAAGTATGATTTGACCAAGACCCCAGGGCCCAACGTTGTCAAAACCATGTCTTCTGTCTTAATCTCCTCATACCAGGTAAAATCAGTCCATTTGAGGTCTGGAGAGAAGGATTAGGCAGATACACTTCTGATTTTGTTTTGTCCTAGAGACATTTGCAATTTGGTGAGAAACAGATGGTGAACAAATTAACTTGTAACTCAAGGTTTGAATTCACTATGGGTTAATAAAGACACAAACAAAAAGTGTGGGTGCACAAAGGTAGGGAGTGATTAATTCTGCCTTTGTAATAAACAGCAGCTGCTCAGGGCAGGACAGTGAGGGCTTCTGAGGTGTGAATGAAAGCAGGTGTGGGTGTGTACAGACAACAGAATGGGTAGGAGGGGAAAGACTGCAGCATTTCCAGTGTGTTCCTTGGCTGAGGGACCAGGAGGGCGGTGGGGCTCAGGGTAGATGACAGTGTGAGGTGGTACGGTGTGGTAGGCAACTTCCAGAGTCTACCTTCTTGACTAGCTGAACCGAGCTCTGCTCCGAGCAGAGCCCTGTAGTTTGTAGGCATCTACATTTCTGATGACACTGCAGGTCAAATGTGCTAAGACTCAGGTGGTCTCTGCCACATAAAGAATCTGCAAAAATGAAGCAATCAGCCTACAGCCCTGCTCTGATTTCCTCTGCTTCTTTTCCAGACTGTCTTTACTTTTACCTCAATGTTTCCTCCTCATTCCACCTATTTGCCTTTATTTTTCAACCTGTTGAAACTTTTAAGTTTGTTTGCTTGTTTATTTTTTTCTAAATAGATGGCTATTCTGGAGTCTACATCATGATAATCTCATGGATTTTGGCATAAATTTATTCCATATGCCTAATTTATTTACTTTTAAGTTGTCAAAATGTACTCTCCCTAAACGATGTAGTTCATGGTTAATAAGACACTTTGTTAGCTGTTCAGTCTTCTTAAAACATTTTCTTTTCTTCAGTTGCACAAGACCATGACTTGCAAAGTGTGTATGTATTCCCTGCAGTCTTGCTCGAGTGGAAATTTAGTGTTATCAGATTTTAAAAGGACACTCAGGACCTCTTTGTGTTTCCCTCTTGCCCGTGCTTACATTGAACTTGCACATGTAGTTCCTACTTATTGTCTGGTCAGCATTTTCTCAGTTTACTGTAAGCACAAGACAGGTCTGAGTAATGTTAACCACCCTGACTGACTTTGGTTTTGTCTGATATCTCCTCCCAATCCCTAACTTTCCTGCCTGTTATTTACCTTGACAAAGGCTATGCCTTTAGGACACTGAAGCTATTTTGTGATTGTGTGTGTGTGTGTATGTGTGTGTGTTGCTAGGG
The DNA here is from genome assembly GCA_004027595.1 of Dinomys branickii. NCBI lineage: Eukaryota > Metazoa > Chordata > Mammalia > Rodentia > Dinomyidae > Dinomys > Dinomys branickii. The sequence goes on along the minus strand of PVLD010013384.1, from coordinate 2,416 downwards.
ATTGAACCCAGGGGGCCATGCATGCTAAGCAGGCACTTTACCAGTGAGCTAAATCTCCAGTTCTGTTATTACTATCATCTGCAAAATCAAAGGAACTTTTTCTGAAGTTTGCCAGCTTAGCCTTTGCCCTGATTTCTCTCAGCTCTCTCATTGCTTCAAGAGAAGGGACTTCTGATGGGCAAAGAGAAGCAGAGTCTGATCTGCTGGTTCTTGCTTTGCATGTGAGTGAGCAGAGGAAGAGGAGGTGCTTCACAGCAGGTCTTGATGGTTTTCTTGGTAAGGAAACTAATCCTGTTTAATAACATAACATCAAGTAACTAAGTGAAGGGAGGAAAAGGAAATGAATTGAAAGCAAATAAATACCCACTGGGCATTTCACATACTTTAATGCATTTAATTCTAGGAGAGAGAAATATTAATGGTTTAACCTTACAGATGAAACTAAGCAAGCTCTGGTGACCTGCTCAAGGTCACTTTGAGAGTCAGTGGTAGAGGTCTGGTTCTTCCCAGTATTCAGAACTAGCAGCCTGCTGTGGGGATAGGTGCCTAAGGAAATGATTTGGTGTTGGTGACTATGATTTTTTCCCCCTAGAAAACAGCTGTCACCACCTAATTGTCTTGCTGAGTCTTTTCAGGCTCTCTGAATACCTTGTATCTGTATCTACATGTGTTCCTTGTGTTCCTGGGAAGCTTTTTACACAGGTAGAGGTCACATCTTCCCAACATGTAAATCAGTCAAGCAGGTGGTTTCGAGATTCTTATCCACTTAGACCTTTGGCTCTTGCTTTTGTTGGTAATGTGAGTGTGGAGGGTCATCTTGGGGAGTGGTATGTTGGAGAAGTAGAAGAGAAGCCCACAGAAGATGTGTAGGAGCAGTTGGGGATTCTGCTCTGCTTGCATATGCATTGCTGTGGGTGAGGGCTTGTATTGAGGGGGACTTGTACTGAGGAGATGAGCTGGCATGCTGTGTATACCCAAGCACATTGACATGGTTGAGCTTACATGTAGTTTACAGAATCTGAAAATACAGTCATCCTTTGGTATCCACAGAGGATTCAATCCAGAACACCTCCCCCTGTGGATAGCAAAATGTGTGGCTGCTCAACACCCTTGTATAAAATGACATCTTATCTGCATAGAACCTAGGCATATCCTCCCAGAAACGTTAAATCATCTCTAAATTACTTATAATACCTAATACAAGGAAAATCCATGTAAAGGGAATCATGAGGCAGAAAAGTCTGTACAGATGCAAATTTTAAAACAAAAACTTTCTAACTCAATAATGATTAAATTTACAGAGTTATGATTGTACTCCCTTTAGCCCATCTGATGTCTCACATCTGTCCAAACTACCTGCATGTTCATCAGCATCAGCCACGTCTTAATGTGCTTAGGTTTTTAATCCAAAACCAGATTCTCAAAAAGACCAAACACTTGGGAGGAAAGTATCTCTAGGTACATGGTATACACAGTTATATGATATTTATCCTATGGGAAAACATTGGTTAAAGGGGTTGGCTAAAAAAAAAACATTAAATGTCTTCAGTGTGGTCATGTTTACACTCCTTTTGTCAACCAAAAATGTGTTTGTTTTAACAGTGTCTCTGGCTTATTACAGTCATCACTCCCTCTCAGTAGCAGATAATGTGGTTGAATTTCACAAGTGTATGTAAATGAGCCAGAGTAGCAGGGCAGCTGTCTTCAGTCAACACTGTCACATAGTGATAATTCCTGGGAGTTATGTATTAATTTGTCATTTTTCTCTATTTCTAAAACTGAATTTGTTTCAGGCAAAATATAGATACGTGGCCAAACTATCTCAGTGCTTCGGTGGGAATGTGAAATGGTTCTGTAAAGTGCTTTGTGAAATTAAAGCTCCCAGCCAAAGCTACTTTGTTGAAAACCAGGTCATATATTAAAACAAGACAGCAAACAGCTGCCTAAAGTATATTTTGTCTCGCTTTTCTGCACCCCGTGGATTTGCCTTTCCAGAGACTGCTTTGTTGCACATTCATAACACAACGAGTCTTGTTTCCAGCCATGCTTGTTCCTTCGGAACACCGGAGACACAGATTGGATCCCAAGCACCTAAGACCGTGCATCCTGAGGTTGTATCTGTTTACAGGGGTGGCCATCATAAAGTGCTGGCACACAGCATCACAGTGTTTTTTGCACCCCTGACCTCAGGAGGGTGCTCTTGCTGGGGGAAAGTAAAAACTTTGTCAAAAAATTTGCTCTAGAACCTTGGGTTAAGAGTTTTGAAACTATTGACTTTGGTGATTCAGATATTGCCTTAAATCACCATAATTTGTCAGAAGTTTTGTGTGTTTTTTAGAAGAAAATTTCCATTAGGTTTAATCTTCATGGAATCAAATTGTATGAATTTTCCTTTTTTTTTTTTTTTTTTTTTTTT